>CM056394.1:16028687-16127394 GCA_029718625.1 Synaphobranchus kaupii
GCCTTACTGACACACAGGGCCTTACTGACACACAGCCTTACTGACGCACACAGCCTTACTAACACACAGGGCCTTACTGACACACACGGCCTTACTAACACACAGGGCCTTACTGACACACACAGCCTTACTGACGCACACAGCCTTACTGACACACAGCCTTACTGACACACAGGGCCTTACTGACACACGCAGCCTTACTGACGCACTTAGCCTTACTGACACACAGGGCCTTACTGACCCACAGCCTTACTGACACACAGCCTTACTGACACACAGGGCCTTACTGACACACAGGGCCTTACTGACACACACGGCCTTACTGACACACAGGGCCTTACTGACACACACAGCCTTACTAACACACAGGGCCTTACTGACACACAGCCTTACTGACGCACAGGGCCTTACTGACACACAGGGCCTTACTGACACACAGGGCCTTACTGATACACAGGGCCTTACTGATACACAGGGCCTTACTGATACACATGGCCTTACTGACACACAGGGCCTTACTGATACACATGGCCTTAATGACACACAGGGCCTTACTGACACACAGCCTTACTGACGCACAGGGCCTTACTGACACACACGGCCTTACTGACACACAGGGCCTTACTGATACACAGGGCCTTACTGATACACAGGGCCTTACTGATACACATGGCCTTACTGACACACAGGGCCTTACTGATACACAGGGCCTTACTGATACACATGGCCTTAATGACACACAGGGCCTTACTGATACACATGGCCTTAATGACACACAGGGCCTTACCGACACACAGGGCCTTACTGACACACACAGCCTTACTAACACACAGGGCCTTACTGACACACAGCCTTACTGACACACAGGGCCTTACTGATACACAGCCTTACTGACACACAGGGCCTTACTGATACACAGCCTTACTGACACTCAGGGCCTTACTGACACACAGCCTTACTGACACACAGGGCCTTACTGATACACAGCCTTACTGACACACAGGGCCTTACTGATACACAGCCTTGATGACACACAGGGCCTTACTGACACACAGGGCCTTACTGATACACAGCCTTACTGACACACAGGGCCTTACTGACACACAGCCTTAATGACACACAGGGCCTTACTGACACACAGGGACTTACTGACACACAGCCTTACTGACACACAGGGCCTTACTGATACACAGGGCCTTACTGACACACAGCCTTACTGACACACAGGGCCTTACTGACACACAGGGCCTTACTGACACACAGCCTTACTGACACACAGGGCCTTACTGATACACAGGGCCTTACTGACGCACATGGCCTTACTGACACACAGGGCCTTACTGATACACACAGCCTTACTGATACACAGCCTCACTGTCACACAGGGCCTTACTGATGCACAGGGCCTTACTGACGCACATGGCCTTACTGACGCACAGGGCCTTACTGACACACAGGGCCTTACCGACACACAGGGCCTTACTGACACACAGGGCCTTACCGACACACAGGGCCTTACTGACACACAGGGCCTTACTGACACACAGGGCCTTACCGACACACAGGGCCTCACTGACACACACGGCCTTACTGACACACAGGGCCTTACTGACACACAGCCTTACTGACACACAGGGCCTTACTGACACACAGGGCCTTACTGACACACAGGGCCTTACTGACGCACAGGGCCTTACTGACACACAGGGCCTTACTGATACACAGCCTTACTGACACACAGGGCCTTACTGACACACAGCCTTACTGACACACAGGGCCTTACTGATACACGGCCTTACTGACACACAGGGCCTTACTGATACACAGCCTTAATGACACACAGGGCCTTACTGATACACAGCCTTACTGACACACAGGGCCTTACTGACACACAGCCTTAATGACACACAGGGCCTTACTGATACACACAGCCTTACTGACACACAGGGCCTTACTGATACACAGCCTTACTGACACACAGGGCCTTACTGACACACAGCCTTAATGACACACAGGGCCTTACTGATACACAGCCTTACTGACACACAGGGCCTTACTGACACACACAGCCTTACTGACACACAGGGCCTCACTGACACACAGGGCCTTACTAACACACAGGGCCTTACTGACACACACAGCCTTACTGACACACAGGGCCTTACTGACACACAGGGCCTTACTGACGCACAGGGCCTTACCGACACACAGGGCCTTACCGACACACAGGGCCTTACCGACACACAGGGCCTCACCGACACACACGGCCTTACTGACACACAGGGCCTTACTGACACACAGGGCCTTACCGACACACAGGGCCTTACCGACGCACACGGCCTTACTGACACACAGGGCCTTACTGACACACACGGCCTTACTGACACACACGGCCTTACTGACACACACGGCCTTACTGACACACAGGGCCTTACTGACACACAGGGCCTTACTGACACACACGGCCTTACTGACACACAGGGCCTTACTTACACACACAGGGCCTTACTAACACACAGGGCCTTACTTACACACACAGGGCCTTACTAACACACAGGGCCTTACTGACACACAGGGCCTTACTGACACACAGGGCCTTACTGACACACAGGGCCTTACTGACACACAGGGCCTTACCGACACACAGGGCCTTACTGACACACACAGCCTTACTGACACACAAGGCCTTACTGACACACAGCCTTACTGACACACAGGGCCTTACCGACACACAGGGCCTTACTGACCCACACGGCCTCACTGACGCACAGGGCCTCACTGACACACACGGCCTTACTAACACACAGGGCCTTACTAACACACACAGCCTTACTAACACACAGGGCCTTACTGACACACAGGGGAATTTGCCTCAGGTTGTGGTGCCTTACCTTCCCTGGGCCCCAAAGGCATGCTGGTTCATGGGCATCATTTGGTCAGACCATGGCGCCATCTGATTGGGCGGTGCTTGCTGCTGGGTGAACTGAGACCCGCCCAACCCCAGGCATGGAGGAGCTGCTTTTGGGAGAGGCCATAATCACACTCAGGTCTAACTCCTGGTTATGGGCACTGTGATAACCTAACTGGTCTTCTCCTGACTCATTTTCCTATAGAACTCTATGGGGAAAAAAGTCAGGAGAAACAACCCTTAAAGTGATCCATCCACATCTACTCCATATCTGGCAACAGAGTGATGGTTTGGGGCTTGTTTGATAGCTCAGACCCTTGATAACCTACAGCCATTTAGCCAGCCATGTGTTCCATACTGTACCAGTGTAATTTACAGCTGAATCTAGTCTCACCCCCCAATTCCCATAGAGATCCATTCAAATGCAGAGAGGTTATAGTATCGCTTGTAACAGTACCTGAAAATAAGATATCAAGTGTCTTTTGATGTTGATGGGTCACAGACTTCAGAACAGCATGCAAAGAATATGCGACCAAATATAAAATATGATACTTTAAAAATACATCAAAGCAAAGGGTTTGAATACTTATGCACATGAGATTTCAATTTTAGATTTTTAATACATTTGCAAAAATTTCTAAAAACATGTTTTCACTTTGTCATTATGGGTTATTAAGTGTAGATTGATGGGCAAAAATGGCAATTTTATCCATTTAAAATTAAATCTACAACACAATAAAGTGTGCAAAAAGTGAAGGGGGTTGAATAATTTTGAGTGCAACTGTATTAAAGTCTGCAAAACATTTGTGTATAAATTCAACTTTATGAATAAAAATCCCCCTCTACACAGCGTTTGGAAGCTTCCACTCCGTCTCCACGGCAACACTGAAAGCGAGGTCAAAGTTTGCAGCGTCGTGGCTCCGCCCACAGTCAGGTCACATGAGGCTTCAGGTCTCACCGTTTCTGACCATCTGCGAGGGCAGCATCTGCCTGGGTCCCGGCTGGCCGCTCGGCCTCATGGGAACTGGGCCGGCCTGCACGCGCACCGCGCCCTGTTGCCGGAGCTGGTTGGCCATGATGGCCATGGGGTTGGGGGCGGACCTGGCCATGCCCCATTGCTCCTGCTGCATGCCCAACTGAGGGGGGGGTCCCCGCTCAGCATGCCTGCGGGAGAGAGGGCCCGCCGGTGTTGAAAGCACACACACTCTCCCCCTGCGCTGCCCTGTGCGTCTGTGAGTGTGTGCAGCGCACGCACGCATGTGCATATGTGCACATATGATATAGTATGTGATGTATGTGTTCATGCATGTGTGAGAATACAAACAACCAAACATGCATTTTTAAAACTAGTTTACACTTCATGAATGAGCTCTACTCTACAGCATGTCCGTGGAGCTCTAAGTACAGACGCAGCTAGTAGTTAGAGTGAAGGTATGGTGTTCTGTACCCATTGGGCTCTGTGTCGCCACAGACACCTCTGACCCACCTGTGCTGCCCATGTTGGTCTGGTTGGCCATCGGGCTGTGATTTCCCATCATGCCCTGCTGCTGCATGGTGGAGTAGGGGCTGCTGTTCCTGAGAGGGGCGAAAGGTCTGGGCGAGGCCTGGGCTGGGACGTTCATGTCCAGGGATAAGCTTCGCCCCGCAGGCGCCTTTGCCAGCTGGCCTGCCCTGGGAACACTGCTGCCCGAGAGCGTCCTCTGCTGGCGGGAGGCCGGGACAGCCTCAGCACCCATCTGCAGGGCGGGGAGAGAGGCAGAAGCGCATCGCGGGGGTGAGCTGTGATTGGCTGCTCTGCAGTGATGCTATCGAGCTCACAAGGCTCTGAACGCAGGCATGAATGACCCCACGCATGCTTGAAGCACACAGCCAAACAGTAACGGCATACAGATCTACTGATATTTTTCATACAGAGAAATTAATTTTTAGCAAAGCAGAGGTGCGATCTTAATTACAATACTACATTTATCTGACAGGAGGTAGCTTCGCCAATCACCACAAGGGGGCGCAAAAAACCCAAGTGTTTTAATGTGCAGCGAGAACCACAGCTGATGAGGAACGGTAATGAGTTCATGGGTGATGCAAGGCAAAAGTCACCGCAAAAGAATTTACTACTTCTCTCCTGTCTCAGTGGAAAGTTCCTAGTCATTTATCCATTACAGGCTGAATGTCACAATTCGTTCTGTAACGTACTTCTGGTGCGAGATACTATCGAGTTTGTATGTAAACAATGAGCACTAGGTTCGCTTTAGTGGGAGGAAAAAGGCGAGCATTGTTGGGCTGAATGGCCTGTTCTCGTCATGAAGTTACGTTATGTTATTAACTGTTTGAATGACCCCCCACATGTTTATTCTTAATATACAATGTGTGCGCCCAACACTCAGGTTTTTTGCCATTACAGCTATGACAATGCAATCATTTTTGGGCAGAAGATCAGATTACCAGGCTAAGTAATGGTCAACTTTTCACTGCAGGCTTGAGGAAGTCGTGTGCAGTACATCCAGGCAGTGGGGCCATGCACGTGGGTGGATTCATGAGCTTATTTCCGTACGGTGAAAAAGTGTCACGCTTCTTAACACGGGTCGTATTAGGATACTAAACAAGGCTTTTCAACTGAGGGCAGGTTCTTTAGACTACATAGGCAGAGGGACCACAGAGGGACCACAGGGGCCCCAACCGGTGCACAGCAGGCAACGGCGACTCTTCCCCCAGCGGAACATCTCATCATCCAGGCAGCATTCCTTCTGCCGCGCCCATGAGCCGGCCGCCAAGCCTGCCCAACCCAGCTCACACACTGACCCGACCCGCCCCACCCTGGCCCCGCCCACCTCACTTCCTGGTCTACATGGGACCCTGGCCCCGCCCACCTCATTATCACTTCCTGGTCTACATGGGACCCTGGCCCCGCCCACCTCATTATCACTCCCTGGTCTACATGGGACCCTGACCCCTCCCACCTCATTATCCGCGGAACGCTCCCGTGACATCACCAGAACCGCCGGTGCCTCCGTCTCAATTAGTCGCCACTTCTCCGCCCCGGGAATTCAGAGAATTCCCAGCATAGCGGCCGGGCGCTATCTGTCCCAACATGCTCCAAATTCTAATCAACCGGTAATTCCTCTCCGCACCCCAGAAGAGTGAAGGCAACATTAATCTGACGTGCGGCCCGAGGTTCAGTGGAAAAACAAAACAAAAAAAAGATTTGGGGAAGAAAAAGCATCTCTTGCACTTCCTGCTCGACTCCTGCAGCCGATACGTGAGAGCAGCGGTATTCTAACACTGTGCAGAAAAGGACATGGAACAATCTGGTAATCAATCACTGCGATTTACACAAGTATGGCATGCATCTCCATAGCTAAGCCTGCAAGAAGCCCAGCCTGAAATCTTCTCTGCAAACTCCACATGTACAAACTGACGGGTGGCTTAATTGAACGACTCCCGTCTGCGGTGGTTTAAAAAAAACAAAAAACAAACCTGCCCTCTGGAATATGGCCAATTATTACTGTATGAAAAATGCCTTATATGTCGTACTGGAATCATACTGGAATGTGAAATATCAGGTTCTGTAAATGTTAAGATGGTACATTGCTGTAGAATCTAAGGCACTGTCACTGTTAGTGAGTTACTGTCAAATAAAATAAGTTCTGCGAATGTTCTGCATGGGTATGTTAAAATCAGATGTATATTATGTATCGTATGACATATTTTAAGAGTGGGATCATATCAGATATTCTCACAGTCCTGTGCACACATCAGCCAGCAGCCATACCACCATGCAATCTGCTCCTGCTGAATTGCTGAAGCTAAGCAGGTGTGGGCTCGTACTTGGTTAGTACTTGGATGGGAGACCTCCTGGGAAAACTAAGTTGCTGCTGGAAGTGGTGTTGGTGGACCAGTAGGGGGCAATCTTCCCTCTGGTCAAATAAATCCCAATGCCCCAGTGCAGTGATGGGGACACTGCGCTGTAGGAGATGCCGTCTTTCGGATGAGACGTTAAACCGAGGTCCTGAATCACTGTGGTTATTAAAGATCCCATGACACTTATCGCAAAGAGTAGGGGTTTCCCCGGTGTCCTGGCTAAATTCCTAACCTGGCTCTTTCAATCTGCCGCCTAATCACCCCCCAGTTTAATTGGCTAATAATCATTCTCTCCCTCTCCACCTCAGCTGATGTGTGGTGAGCATTCTGGCGCAAAATGGCTGCCGCTGCATCACCCAGGTGGGTGCTACACATTGGTGGTGGTAGAGGTGAGTTTCCCCCTCCTCACTAAGCGCTTTGAGTGTCGTGAAAGGCGCTATATAAATGCAAGGTATTATTATTATTAATACTAGGGCCTGTTGATGACCAGAGCAAAGTGAGGTCGGGCTCACCTGCTGCGGTCGGTCGTGACCTCGGAGGCGGTCGTGGTTGTGCTTCTCCGCGCCCGCGGGCTCCGCCCCGTTGGGCCCGTCGTCCCCCGGCTCCGCCCTCGCGCCCGCCTCCGGCGTGCCGTTCTCCTCGCTGTCCAGCAGGTGGCGGAGCAGCACGTTGTCCTTCTTCTTGGGGCTGGCGGGCTCCTGCTTGGGGGCGGGGCCGGGGCCGGGGGCGGGGCCCGGCTCCTTGCCCGTGGCCTCGGCCGTGATCTTGTCCAGGTCCACGGGGGAGGTGCTGTTCTGCAGGAGCATGTGGAGGATCTTGTGCTTCTCCTTGAGGGAGGCGCCGTGGCTCGCGCCCGCGCTCGCAGGGGTGGGGATGGGCACGGGGGCGGCCAGGTCCACCTGCTCCGTCTTGGTGGTCAGCAGCTGCAGCAGCTTGGTGTGGCCCTTGCTGTTCAGGAGCGGGTTGTGGCCGTCGCCCTGGTGACCCGCTCCCGCCTCCTTGTCCCTCAGCTGGGCGGGGTTGGGGGCGTCGGGCTTGCTCGGCCATTGGGGCGAGGCGGCGTTCCTGGGCGAGCTCTGCGCGCGGGTCGTCTCCGTGGCGACGGCGTGACCCTTGCTCAGCGCCTGCAGGGCGGTGAGGGAGCTGCTGGAGTAGCAGTGACTGGGTTCCGCCCCGCCGGGCGAGAACTGGGCAGAGGCCGCGCCCGGACTGGGGTGGAGTCGGGGGGAGAGCATGGGGGAGAGGGCCGGGCTGTTCTGGGACGGGCTGGCGGTTTTCAGCGAATAGTTACTGCCCTGAGAGGCGTGGTTCACTGGGCCCTGGCACCCCAGCCTGCCCCCCTGGGCCTGCCCCTGTCCCGCCTGCTGTTCCCTCGGGACACCCGCACCGCCCGAAGCGTCCGCAGGCCCGTCCTGGACCTGCATCCCTGTAGAAGCTCTGCCCTGGACAGGGGGCGTCGTGCAAGAGCCCGAAATCATGGCTTTCCCCGCCCCTTGGACTGTACCACTGATGGCCGTTTCCCTGGAGACAGGCAAACACACACACACACAAACACAAACACACAGGGTGAACAGGTAGAAAAAACACACTATTTCCAAAGTTCAGTCTGCTTGATTTTAACTAAAATATAGAAAGCTGCATTTTCATTAAAGCAAGCAGGATTTTAGTTGTGAGCAAAATGTGCTTGCAAACTTGAATGATTACGACATTAAATGGTGGTGTTGTGACACCCTGGCCTGCGGAGAAGCTGAGCCACATACCAGCGAGGCGCGCTAATGTCTGCCCTGTCCAATGCGTTTCTGCCTTTCCCACGCTGAAGGAAACCTCATATAGCCATGGAACACAAGCCCCTTCATCAAAGGCCAGCGCTCCAGCACAAGGGCGTTTCCTACTCAGAAACGTCCAGCGAAGCTAGTGGCTCAACACGGCCTTGCGTTCCCACGCCGCTGACCGCTTCGCGCTAAACCCGCCTCGGTCTTGACCCCCCGGCTCCGTCCAAGCGCCACGGACGCTCTGGTCGCATCAAACGTGCCAGAGGAACAAAGGCGCCGTTGTCCGCCGTGACCTCGCCAACGCTAGTTCAGGGCTGTGAGTTTGACAATTCTTCCAGAAACAACATGCTCGCGGCTTATCCGCGGCTAGGCTAACAGAGGCTGCATTGTTAGGAGCTCAGTGCAGCCGCGCTGTAGATCCCCCCCCTCCCCCAGTGCCGAACGGGAAGCGTTCACTTTTGGCTTTCGCTTGGCTGTGGGCGGGGACTGAAGCTGGTGGGGGGTGGAGTCAAACATTGGCCTATGCTGCCAATTCAAGGAATTCTTATACCCCAAATTCCACAACTTCAATATCCATGAAATTGAACTCGCCAGGATAAACTTGCAAACATTCACAGCAGGATGTGGATTCCGATCGAGAATCAACTTCTACCCTCATATAAAACATCATAACTTGCAAACTGCTGTCATTTCATTTAACTTTCAAATCCTTGATTTCATTCTCTCTGAATTTGCGGACTTTCAGGGATATTTAAGGGGCATGCGGGCGGTACCTCTGAAGGATGTGCAGAGACAGGTACAGCTGGGGATCTTTAGTGATGGGGGACCGCACCAGTTTGCTCTTGGTGTGAGCAGACACCGCGGTACCGTCCGACAGAGAGAAACGATACAGGGGACTGAAGGCATGGCCATGTATAAGGACTGAGAGAGAGAGAGAGAGAGAGAGAGAGAGAGAGAGAGAGAGAGAGAGAGAGAGAGAGAGAGAGAGAGAGAGAGAGATATTACACTGTATTCCTACAATCACACTTACAAATCTACCAAATCAATTCTCAATTCCTCCTAGGTTATTTGATAGTGCCTAAATGTGTGGGTTTATCAGCCTTTGTTGTGAGAGTGTGCACAGAGGAAGAATGGGTGAAAGGAAGCCACAGATGAGAAAGACAGAGAAGCTGTCCAGACTAGAGAGAGAGCATGACTCAGTGTTCCTGACTCTCACTATACAACCAAAGTAAATAATCTGTATCTACTGCAAATGCGATATACATCTGCACTTGGACCTAAAATGTACCTGGATGTACAATCAAATTCAACGGATACACAAGCCCTCTTTTAAATATGGATGCATTACCTTAAGAAAGCTAATGTTCGGAGCAGGCAGTAAGTTTTACACATACACAAACATGAAAATGTAAAACATGCATCAAAATGTCCCAGAATGCATTAGGACTGACCCTCTTGCTGGTGGCGTTTGGCGAAGGACATCTCCCCATCGCTCTGCAGGTGGAACCTCTGGATGCAGCGCCTGACCAGGTCCTCCCAGCCCGGCTTCATGGAAGCCCTCAGCTGGCTGGTGTCCAGAGAGGTGATCTTGCCTGAGGGAACCAGAGAGGGACAGAGATACAGTACTTATGAGAACCAGAGGGGGCAGTGTTTCGTCTGCTTGGGCTTTCTCATACACAAACACACAAACACACACACAGACAGACACACACACACACACAAGCAGGGATGTAAAGGTTGCAGAGGTACCTTGCAGGTCTTGCCGGGTGGTGAAACTCTCCTGCGCCGGTGGACAGACGGGCCTGTCCTTCAGGGGCACACGTCGTGCCACACAGATCAGACAGGACTGCAGATCTGCGCACACAAGACAACAACCCCGTCATCAACCTGGCGACCTGTCTGAGGCCTTACCGTGAGCTGGTAAGCAACAATGCGCGACAGGCTGCTTTAGGCTGGAAGCCCCGGGGTGAAGTGTGAGGTGTCAACAGGTCCCTGGCTCTCACCTTCCCCGTCCTCCTTGATGGACTTTGGTTCAGATACGGCAAAGCACTGCATAGTCTCGTACTTCTGCTGGGGCTGCTGGTCGGGGGACTGGGGATTGGTGGGAGACCGCCCGTCGAGCTGGCTTTGGGGGTTCACCAGCATGCGACAGGTGAAGGTGAGGCTGCTCCTGTTAGGGGGGTCGCTGGACCAGGGGACGCCGTTCACTGCGGATATGGGGCGAAATATTGCCCGGTGTCACCAATCTGAGAACTACCGAAGGCCAGTCCACAACCTACCCCTCCATGACCTAACACTGGACCATGGGGCACGCCAACACAATGGAACACTGTCTTACAAGGATGGCCAGACAGCAGCCCAAAATAACTCAGTTTCTCATTGACAGTCGTCAACATCTAGGGCATTGCTGTGTTAATTATTTCCAGCGACAGACGTGTACACACAAAAAAAAAAAAAAAAAAACTTGGTTTCAACGCCATGACCTTCCACACACTATGTCTGCTGCAGAGAATAGGGGGCTGTTTGCGTTAGCGTGGCTGCGCTTAGCCGGCCACTCACCCAAGGTTTTCGGCAGCAGGTTCCTGACGAACTCGGCGTGGTCGCCCACGTGCAGGACGCTGTACACGCTGGTGCTCATCAGCTCCTCCTGGTGGTAGCGCAAGTACTGCGTGACATTCTCTGACACGTACACAATGTTCCCCTCCATGTTCACCACAAACAGGAACCCGTCCAGCGCCTAAGTGAGACACACACACACACAAAAACACACACATTCACGCAAGTGTGTGCACACAAACTATATAAATAACACTCTTAAAGTAGGCTTATTGTCATTATAAGATGGATCCATCTCAGTGCATGTACTAAAACCTGGACCAGCTCAATCTGCTCTGTATTAGGAGCATTATTTATATCCAGACAGACAGACAGACAGACAGACAGAACACTCACTCACTCACTCACTCACTCACTCACTCACTCACTCACTCACTCACTCACTCACTCACTCACTCACTCACTCACTCACTCACTCACTCACTCACTCACACACACACACACACACACACACACACACACACACACACACACACACACACACACACACACACACACACACACACACACACACCATGGGGCCCCTCACCTCAAGCATCATGGGCCCCAGGTCATCTTTGTCAATGACACCCTGGCCTGTGGAGGAGACATCAGACTTCTGTACCTCCCCTCCATTGGCTGAGGTAGCTTTTTCTGTGCGGGGGGAAAGGGAGGCCGAGACGGGGAGAGAGGTGGTCACACGGCAGTTTCACTCGTCAAACAAAAACGCCGACCGAATTGCAGGAAGCACACGCGTGCATACTGATCGCTCGCTGCGAAAAATTAAAACCACACCCCTGCAGTTGCCTACTGAATCATACTTTTCCAGCCCTCTGCCAGAGCCCACTCGCTCTTGTGAACTCAAGCACTTCGTAACATAAACCGTTTACAGCTCTTCACGGGTTTACACAACGTGAAGTTTATAACACCGCGCAGCTAAACAATTCTACTTCACATGACAGAGATATTAGTGTGGAGAACTGTGCCATGTGGGGAGACAGTGGTCCAAATAGATGGGAAATGAACTGTCATGGCTACAGCTACTAGCACTGCACTGTTTGCACAAGGAGCCTCTTCAGGCAGCTGTGAGTTTTTTTTTTTTTTTTTTTAAATACAGGCCACGTCTCTTTGTGATGGAAATACTGCCGGTGACTTCTAAGCAGTAAACGTTTAACTCTGGGAACTGTAGAGCCTTTCAGCATCTTTAAGTGACACAAAGCCTTCTCGCGTAGCACGGCCCATTGTTTGCCGGCGTTGCCATGGCACTCGGCAAAGAACGTAGCTATGCCAGAGGTGAGAGGTCACCGCTGTTCGGCCCGTGTGACATCGCGCAGCTGCTGTGCTGGAGGCATAACAATGACAGCCCCGGGGGGGAGAGAGAGAGAACGCACTCTTAAAATGCAAAAATGGACTTGCTTGCCGCTGTTCAACGACATCAATATAGAAGGGACGTTATTTTTCAGACTACGTTTCACATTTTCCTGTGTAAAAGAAAAACAAAACAAGATTTACACCGTTGATTTACTTTGCCAACTTTCTTGCCCAGAAAAACCAACAGAACTACATTTCAGCTGTTTATACAGCAGGATGGTTAGTAAGTCAGTACAGATTAAATGTCTTGCTAAAGGGCACAAAAGCAATGCCCTGCTCAGGCTTCAAACAAGCAACCCTCTGATTACAGGCAAACTCCCTTTTGCCAGGATGTTGCCTAATCCCGGAGTGATTACAGAGTGTAGGTTTTTCCTCTGTACACCTCAAAGCCAAGCAGGCCGTAACCTTTCAACCCCTCACACACAACGGCACATAGACAACTCATCTTAAACCCCCCCTGTCTCCTCCTTCCTAGTCCTGTATTATCAAAACAAGTGACTTGCTGCCATATCAACAAAAGTTTCTGGGAATTTGACTTCTTACTTCAAACATCAACATCTAAGGCGTGCCCATACATAAATATATACTCAGTGGCCACTCTATTAGGTACACCTGCTTGTTAATGCAAATATCTTGCACCTCGAAACAGTGACTCATGTGGCTGCAGACATGTTGAAGAGGTTTAGTTGTTGTTCGCCCCAAACATTATAATTTTGCAAGATGTGTGATCTAAGCAACTTTGACCATGATTGACTCGGCGGTTCCGACATCTCAGAAACGGCTGGCCTCCTGGGATTTCCACGCACTACAGTCTTTAGGGTTTACAGAAGATGGCGCGATAAACACAAAAACATCCAGTGAGCGGCAGTTATGTGGGCAAAAACACCTTGTTCATGAGAGGTGACTAGGTAGACTCGTTCAAGCTAACGGAAAGGCGAAAAATGCTGAAATAACAGCTGTTTATAACTGCGGTGTGCAGAAGGGCATCTCTGAATGTGACGGACCAGAGCAGCACAAGACCAGAAGTCCACTCCTGTCAATTAAGAAGATGAGGCTACAGTGGGTACGTGATCACCAAAACTGGACGATTGAAGATGGGGAAAAATGTCACCTGGTCTGACCAATCTCGATTTCTGCTGTGACATGGCAGATGGTAGGGTCAGAATTTGGTGTGAGCAGCATGAATCCATGGATCCATCCTGCCTTGTGTCAACGGTGCAGGCCGGTGGTGGTGGTGTAATGGTTTTGGGATTTCTTTCTTGCATCCCTTTATGGCCAGTCTACCATTTTTAAAATGGATACTTCCAGCAGGATAACGTGCTATGCCCCAAAGCATGCATCGTCTCAGGCTGGTTCCACAAACACCACAGTGACATCACAGTGACTCCAACGGCACAGCGAGTCCCCGGACCTCCAGTAGAGCACCTTGGAGAGGTGGAAAGGGAGTTTTAACGTGTGGCTGAACAAGCTGCCAGAAACATGCGACGCTATCGAGTCAGCACGGACGAAAAAATCCCTAAGAAATGTTTCCAACACCTTTTGTTGTTCAATCCATGCCGTGAAGAATTCAGGCTGTTCTGGAGGCAACAGGGGGTTCCTATCCGGTACTAGATAGGTGTACCTACCTAATAAAGAGCCTGCTGATTGTAAAACACAGTACAGTCCAATCTTTGGATCCAATAATTTTACATGCCAATTGAAAACAGGAAACTCAGAGAACAAGTTAAAGTGAGAGGTCTCGTAAAACATAGGTAAAGCCCTAATCTACCTCACGGAGGCATGCTGGGACCCTCACATTGATCAGACGGGACTCGGATCTGGGCTTGGGGCCAGTGGGCTGCAGGTGCGACTCCCAGGTGGGGCGCTGTTATTGTAACCTTGAGCAAAGTGCTTAACTTGAACTGCTTCCGTAAAGCAAATATCCAGCTGCATAAATGGATAAGTAAAACTAAAACTAAAGCTACGCACGGCTGCCTGGATGAGGCCGTCCGGCAATAAAAACAACAGAAGGAATAGCAGATTGCCAAAATTCGCTGGTTTTTCCCCCCAAAACGGCTCAATTCGGGGTTTTTATCACCTCTGGAAAATGGCCATTGTTGCCCAAGAGGTGTGTGACAACCTGTTCGCAAAAGGCGACGGTTGAAAATAAAAAGTGATTGACTGAGTGACCGATTTGTTAACCGATTCATTCAGCTGAGTGAAAGCAGAGGTTTAACTGGGACCCGAAGCCATAATGAATCACAGAGAACATTAATATCAGCAGGCGGACGGATAGGCGGTTCATCGCCATGGTGGAATGCCGCATTTTACAGCGCGGGTTTTACAGGGGTTGCCTCCATCAGAGTGATGTCACAATGCTGGGTCTGTCTTATACTTTTCAATTGCTCGCTGTGAACCAACAATCTGGATATCGAAAACTAAATTCGATTGCTTACATAAATATCATGCCTCAGACAGCTGTGTGTGCATGGCGTGTGTGTGTATCATAGAGCAGTCCTGCCACAGGACAAGGAAAAGCAGATGTACATTATTGTACGTACTTAATAGAAACATATCTCGCCTTAAGAAATAAGCACACAAAGGTCATGTGACCAGAACATTATGAAGCGAGGCGCTCAGCGTTACCTTGCGCTTTTATCTGCCGTATCTGTTTCACAGTCTCCTTTAGGATCGCGCACTTATCAGGCTTCACGTTGAAGTTGTCGATGTCGTTGAAGTTGGCGAAGATCAGCTCGGCCAGTTCTTGGATGTACTTGTTTTCTTGCTCGCGGTTCCGTCGGTCCGCGGTTCGTTTGGGGCTGCGGAAACAGGGAGCGCGCTCGCCTAAGAGGATCCTGGGATATGTAGTCACTTTGACGTGCGACATTTCTTCATCAAAGGGAAGGAGACGAGTACAATGCCAATGGATTTGGTGCTAAAATGCAGCAACTGATATGATTATATAATAAAAAACATTTCACTTAATGAATACCTTTTCTTATTAATAATTTTGGGACTGATGTGCATTGTAATTTGGTTTAAAGTCTCATTCGCTCTTATAGCTAAAGTGACCATTGCACAGCAGAGAATCCTTTGAGCCACAGCTCCACAGTCCACCTCTCTAGCCAGCACACCCTGCACTACTCCAGGCTGTGGAGAAAAAGGGGCGCGGCCCCTCACCTGGGGCCCAGGTGCTCGGTCACATCTTCCCTCCTCTTCCTGGACTCTGTCCTGGCAGGGTCAGAGATGCTGTCCCTCGAGATGCTCATCTTCACGGCATAACAGCTCCTGCGGGCAGACATTCGCACAGGGTTGTCGCTCTGCTGAACAGCTTGCCGAGCTCAGCAGCACAGACTCACGGGGCGTTCCAAGACCGGGCGTGACACAGTGCCGGGGGCTCTTTAGTCAGCAGGCAAAACGGCAACATTCTTACATTCATGAGAACAACCCAATCATTCAATAAAATGTTAAAATGTATAAACTTAATGGCAGCGATATCAACAAAATAAATTATCACAGTTCTTGTCTTGGTACTATAAGGAATGGCAGTTAGTGTGAAAATCGGCAAATCGGACCAGGTTTGAATCCACTGAATCCGAGTTTTGCAGCTGTACCCTTGAACCGCTTCAGTAAACATCCTGTTTTAATTAACGAGGTGTGCAGCGCAGAGGAAGTCACTCTGTTTGAGTCAGTGAATCAGTCTGTCTGAATCACTGAATCAATTATGTAATAACTCAACAAATTCAAGACTAATTTCTGTAAACTGGTAGTATCCTTACAATACACTGCTGTGACACAAGTGGCTAAGTGCCAGCTAGCAGCTACTTAAGATCACGTCACCTTTGCAACAAAGGTAAGCCTTCAGGTCATCTCTTCCAGGTGCTCACCCAATGGCCTCGTCCGCTTCTCTCTGTCACAGAGGAGACACAGGTGACGTCACTCATACTGAAGTCATTACATTCCATAACCACCTCATAAATGAATCGATGCTCAGCGCAGTTGGATGAACCAGAGGGATCGCTGCGGAGCAACTGGGAGGGACTTTTTAAAAAGCCAATTATGCACCGTCCAACTGTCTTCTGGGTTTTGGGGCGGGTAGAACCAGTGCTTAAGTCTTAGCATTTCCTATGCAAAGGTCCTTATGGGGCTGCAGGTTTGCTTCCCACATGTAAAAAAAACACTGACTAATTTGATCCATGATTTGATGACGAGCCATGTCTCCACATGGAAGGTTTATCATGGTTTTACAGTGTGTTTATAAGCCGCCCTGTCTCTGACCTAAAGATAAGCTTTCACTTAAAATCTATCCACATTTTTTGACTGGCAATTAATGTCCAAATGTAACGGCGAGCACAGCTCGTAATCGCAGGACTTTACGGCGGCACTTCATAACGTACAGTTTCCATTCCGAGCGGATTCTCCAAACTGAAGGCATTCTGAGTATTTTCTTGTTTTTGCATTCCAGGAAAAGGGGAAAAAAAATAACACAATGGGCTCCAATTCCCAAAAACGACAGCAGTTCAAGGTGACCCAGACTTAATATCATTTTTACACTCGTTCACTCCCTAATTCTGGAGGAGGGGGGGGGGGGCAGAGAGGAGGAATACGGAAAAGCAGAGAAATAAAGGACGGCTTGTTAGAAAGGGTGTTGGGTAACATCTGTCGGCGGTTTCTGGAATATGGGCAGCATGTGTGGAGGAAGGGGAGTTTGCACGGGGGGGGGCGTTGGGAGAGTGGGCTGGTGTGCGGGAGAGCGTGTGTGCGTTTGACAGGTGGTCACGTGACCCGTTCCCGCTCGTGGTCGCAGCGCGCTCGACGGCTCCCGCCGCACCTGCCCGGAGATGGGGCGACGGGCTGTGCCGCTGTCAGCTGACCAACCGCAGGCCTCCGTTTGCCTGTCTGTAAGATGTGACTACATCTCAGAGCCCCACCAAGCACTGGAGTCAGCAGTGGTGTGGCTCCTCAAAACAGAGTCTCCAAGAGGACTCATATTTTGACGATTTTAACATTTTATTGATTCATTTATTTAGTTTTATTAATTATTCTTTAAGGCTTTTTAGATTTTTATCGGACAGCACAGTGCAGAGACAGGAAGAATGGGAGCGAGAGGGAGGGAGAGACACACAACAAAGGTCACGCAGCTGACTCGAACCACCGATGTCACGGCTCACAATGAGCATGTGGACAGTACTCTACAGGCTACGCCACTGAGACGCAACATTTTATTTTTGAAGAAAATAAATAAATAAATTTAAAAAAAATAAATGCTTCAAGTGGAACTGTTTTTCATCTCAGATTTGGGGGAAGATAGATGGAGCAGAACCGTTGAGCGTTTGTTGGAATGAGTACTGACAGAAACAGAGTGCTGACAGACAGTAGTTCCCATTATGCCCTTTAACATAAAACTGACAGTGCAAAGGTTGTCAGCAGTGAGCCATATTCATGTTTATATTCACTTTAAACTTGACAAATATACAGGCTTATTTTGGTATGCGTTTCCCCTGTTGGGATTGCATTGCATTTACGAATGATCACATTTTCCTTCTAGTCAGAAATAAACACTATCATTTCAGTTCATTTCAGTAGAGACAGAGAGCGAAAGGGGCTAGAGGTAAAGACGGATAGAGAATGAGGGAGAGCTGCGAAATTTTGGGAAAACGTGGAGCCCATTTGACCTCCACGGCAGTACAAGGCCCCATTCCTTGTGCATGGATAACTCAGTTAGCCGGCTAACTGTGCCAAGCAAAACCCGGAAAGCCCCAAAATATGCAACGTATGAATTAGCAAAAAAACACGTCCGGGTTTTACTCAGTGCACTTAGCCGTATGACTATGAGGAATAGGGGCCAGATTTCAACATTCTGACTCAAATCTGTAAATATCAATGTTCTGCGGCTGAAATGCTTTGGGTAATGAGTTCTCTTGTAGAAGAGACCAGAACAACAGGATCAGTCAGCTATTGGAGGTGATGTCATCAGCCAGAGACATCACGTCTACTTGACTGATTCCCTGGGTGCGTCCCAATAAATGCACCCTCCATTCCTCCACTCCCACCACCTCTCCTCCGTGCCCTGGAGGCGGATCTTTGTGTTTTAATCTAATGTTCCTGATTACATCTTAATTACATATTAATGGTAACATATTAATTCATGTCTCGACGCAAACCGCAATGTCAGGTACATTGTATACTGTACATGCGAATACGTGTACTCGAAACGTTCAGGCAGTTTTGCATACTTCCGGGTAGGAGAGGAGTGGTCGTGGGGGAGTGGAGAAAAGGAGGTGGGGAGTGAAGAATATTGGGACACAGCCCCTGTGGCTGGGCACTAGGGTGTTCTTAGTGAGCAAATGTGGCTGCGTGGGTCCCAGATATGATTTCCACTTCGGCCAAAAATTGTGCATGACAGGTGTAATGATTATTATTATAATCATAATTATTATTTTTATGTCGGGAAACCACTTTCATATAAACTGCTTCCAACATGATTCCTTGTCAGATCACTCACAGATAAATCACTCACAGATCAGTCAAATGACTGACTCTACCTCCCAAGCGCTTAGGACTGGTCGCCTCGCCGCAAGCCTTTTCTAATCGTCCCCGTAGGCTACAGACCCCGATTGTTAGCTAGCTTTCATGGACCACCGTTCATAGCGAGAATACTTTCACTGTGACTGTAAAAGTTTATTTGCGCTAGCAGTAACTCCTGTGGCCGTATCGCTTACAAGCCATAAAACGCCAGACCTTTCCCAAACTTTATTACACATAGCCCCGGTTTCTCTGAGACTATTCGAGGTCTGGAGAGCGCTCCTTCTCCGCTACCTCCAGAAGTCCGGATCCTGCACAAGCACGGTGTTCTGGAACACAGAGTTCCGGGCTCCTAAATGAGAAATTTAAAAAAGCCCAAGCGCGGAACAGTAGAAGAACTTAATAGCGGTTTCCCCGCAGCAACAAAGATGTTTATGTGGGCAAGCTTTCAAAGGCCCGGAGTACTTTAATTCCAGCTCTCTGCCATTGATCTGAAGGAAGCGCACCGCAGAGCCTTACAATAAGGCCGAGGCAGACTCTGTCACACGCGACTGTCTGAGTGCACACAGAACTCACGCTCAGCGGGTTGGGCCCGGCGCGCAAGCGCACACGCCCCCTCGACCAATGAGCTGCCCCCGTCTCACTAGGAGAGGCAAGTTGAAAATCCTTCATTATCTTTTATGGTTTGTTTGATTAGCAGATGCCGTCACCCAGAGTGACCTCCACAATGTATGTCTCTGCATATTATACTTCAGCACCGCTGTACTTTTATTGAAGCCAATCAGTGCCACCGTTCACTGCCTTATACTAGTATATTGCCAGAAAGTCCAGTCTGGGATTCAACTCAGTAACCCTGTGGTTAAGTGCCCAGTTCCATAAACCTTGTTTTCACACAGTAAGAGCCTTTCACAGTATGCCACAGGGCCTGCTGTTCGTCAGGAAACATGTTTTCAGATACTTTTAGACAGCAGGATAGAGTTTTCTTTATGGTTGTGTACCCCGTACTCACGCACTGACTAAGATGTAACCGATACTGCAGTAAACATGATTTGCCACAAGAGGGAGTCAGAGCCAGTGAACAGAGCCTTTTTGCATTACGTACAATTACACACAGCTGGGCTCATTCTTTGAAATACTACTTTTTATACAATATACATTTATATTTGGTTTTTATGTTTCAGATGTACCTCCTGGAGGTAAAAAGTAAAGGTCCAACAAGAAAAATATATATATAAATCTGAGTGTCTTGAAGGGCAACTGGTACAGAACATCTTGCACAACACTGTATACATACACTGTAAACAGCACATATGTTGATGCACTCAGTCATGCAGTACACACAGTGCTTACAAACACTGCATGTAACGCACGCGCACACACACACACACACACACACACACACACACACACACACACACACACATATCAAATAGAAACCACAAAGTGTACACATAGGTCACACACAAGCACGCCCATACTAAATCTGCATATAAAATGCACACAAACAGAGCATAACAACATTGGCCGTAAACAGCATGTGTGGTTATGCACACTCATACGCACACGGTGAACAAAAATCACACGTACACAGCATGACGATACCACATTGAATACGTTTAGCATGCATGCGCACACACACATTATATACACACACACAGTGCTCGCGCGCACGCGCGCACACACACACACACACACACACACACAGACAGAGAGTCATTGTACACGCGCGCACATGCATGCAGGGAACAGTTATGTAATGGTGTGTACTGAAGTGTCAGCCCCGCCCCCTCCCCCGCCTCTCTCTCTCTCTCTCTCTCTACCTCGCTCTGTCTATATCTCTCGTTCTCTTGCTCGCGCTCTCTCTCTCTCTCTCTACCTCGCTCTGTCTATATCTCTCGTTCTCTTGCTCGCGCTCTCTCTCTCTCTCTACCTCGCTCTGTCTATATCTCGTTCTCTTGCTTGCTCTCTCTCTCTCTCTACCTCGCTCTGTCTATATCTCTCGTTCTCTTGCTCGCTCGCTCTCTCTCTCGGCAAGCTGTACCAAAGACGCTCAACCTTTCTGTGACCTCTGCCACCCCCTCCCCCCCCACCCCCACCTCCCAGGAACACAGTGAACCCAGGGACCTCTTCCTACAGGAAAAACATACCATCCCAGCTTTAGCTCAGGTTAGAATATCACCATAGCGATAGAACTGCATGCAGCTAATGAGAAACAACATGGACGCCCCGTACCAACCATAATAACCGCATACGACACACTGTGTGCAGGTGCTGTTCTGCGCTGCTAAAGGCTATTAACGCAGTCATTTAGGTTCCTGGTGACATTCAAAAGCAGTGGAAAACTTTAAGGCTGCAGAAACTACAGACTGCGGAGGAGTATTCAGCTAAAGCAGGAACTGCAAATACTGTGATAACATCCTACAGTGCAGGAACCAATCCTGACCGTGCTTACTGCCTACTGTGGCTGGCAGCCCTGAGAGGAGACGCACTATTGGCCGCAGCTTGGACCTGGGAGGGAGGGCTCCGGTTGGCAGGAATTCCCCCGGCTCATCGCACGCTCGCGACACCCCAGTCCTGCAGAGAAATAGCCGTCAGGCCCAGCCACAAGCGTGCGAAGTTAAAACAAAAAACCTGCAGAAACCGCCATGAGCTGGCCCCACCCTTACCAGCCACGCCTATCCCAGCTGAGTCCCCTCTGGCTCTCAATCTGCTGGAACAAACACCTGAGCATGGAGTCACACGTGCCCACATACACGCCTACCCACACGCACGCACCCACATACACGCCTACCCACACGCACGCACCCACATACACGCCTACCCACACGCACGCACCCACATACACGCCTACCCACACGCACACACCCACATACACGCCTACACACACGCACGCACCCACATACACGCCTACACACACGCACGCACCCACATACACGCCTACACACACGCACGCACCCACATACACGCCTACCCACACGCACACACCCACATACACGCCTACACACACACACGCACCCACATACACGCCTACACACACGCACGCACCCACACACACGCCTACCCACACGCACGCACCCACATACACGCCTACCCACACGCACGCACCCACATACACGCCTACCCACACGCACACACCCACATACACGCCTACACACACGCACGCACCCACATACACGCCTACACACACGCACGCACCCACACACACGCCTACACGCACGCCTACACACGCCTACACGCACGCCTACACACACGCCTACACACACGCACGCACCCACACACACGCCTACACACACGCACGCACCCACATACACGCCTACACACACGCACGCACCCACATACACGTCTACACACACACACACGTGCCCACACGCACGCACCCACATACACGCCTACACACACGCACGCACCCACATACACGCCTACACACACGCACGCACCCACATACACGCCTACACACACGCACGCACCCACATACACGCCTACACACACACACACACGCACGCACCCACACACACGCCTACACACACGCACGCACCCACATACACGCCTACACACACACACACACACGCGCCTACACACACGCACGCACCCACATACACGCCTACACACACGCACGCACCCACACACACGCCTACACACACGCACGCACCCACATACACGCCTACACACACACACACACACGCGCCTACACACACGCACGCACCCACATACACGCCTACACACACACACACACACGCGCCTACACACACGCACGCACCCACATACACGCCTACACACACGCACGCACCCACATACACGCTTAGACACACGCACGCACCCACATACACGCCTACACACACGCACGCACCCACATACACGCCTACACACACGCACGCACCCACACACACGCCTACACACACGCACGCACCCACATACACGCCTACACACACGCACGCACCCACACACACGCCTACACACACGCACGCACCCACATACACGCCTACACACACGCACGCACCCACATACACGCCTACACACACGCACGCACCCAGATACACGCCTACACACACGCACGCACCCCACATACACGCCTACACACACGCACGCACCCACATACACGCCTACACACACGCACGCACCCACATACACGCCTACACACATGCACGCACCCACATACACGCCTACACACACGCACACACACACACGCCTACACACACACACACACACACACGCCTACACACACGCACACACGCACATACACGCCTACACACACGCACGCACCCACATACACGCCTACACACACACACACGCCTACACACACACACACACACACACACGCCTACACACACGCACGCACCCACATACACGCCTACACACACGCACGCACCCACATACACGCCTACACACACGCACGCACCCACATACACGCCTACACGCACCCACATACACGCCTACACGCACACACGCACATACACGCCTACACACACGCACGCACCCACATACACGCCTACACGCACCCACATACACGCCTACACGCACACACGCACATACACGCCTACACACACGCACGCACCCACATACACGCCTACACGCACCCACATACACGCCTACACGCACACACGCACATACACGCCTACACACACGCACGCACCCACATACACGCCTACACGCACCCACATACACGCCTACACGCACACACGCACATACACGCCTACACACACGCACGCACCCACATACACGCCTACACGCACCCACATACACGCCTACACACACGCACGCACCCACACACACGCCTACACGCACCCACATACACGCCTACACACACGCACGCACCCACACACACGCCTACACGCACCCACATACACGCCTACACACACGCACGCACCCACACACACGCCTACACGCACCCACATACACGCCTACACACACGCACGCACCCACACACACGCCTACACGCACCCACATACACGCCTACACACATGCACGCACCCACATACACGCCTACACACACGCACGCACCCACATACACGCCTACACACACGCACCCACACACACGCCTACACACACGCACCCACACACACGCCTACACACACGCACGCACCCACATACACGCCTACACACACGCACGCACCCACATACACGCCTACACACACGCACGCACCCACATACACGCCTACACACACGCACGCACCCACATACACGCCTACACACACGCACGCACCCACATACACGCCTACACACACGCACGCACCCACATACACGCCTACACACACGCACGCACCCACATACACGCCTACACACACACACACACGCGCCTACACACACACACACACCCACATACACGCCTACACACACGCACGCACCCACATACACGCCTACACACACGCACGCACCCACATACACGCCTACACACACGCACGCACCCACATACACGCCTACACACACGCACGCACCCACACACACGCCTACACACACGCACGCACCCACATACACGCCTACACACACGCACGCACCCACACACACGCCTACACACACGCACGCACCCACATACACGCCTACACACACGCACGCACCCACATACACGCCTACACACACACACACACACACCCACATACACGCCTACACACACGCACCCACATACACGCCTACACACACGCACGCACCCACACACACGCCTACACACACGCACGCACCCACATACACGCCTACACACACGCACGCACCCACACACACGCCTACACACACGCACGCACCCACATACACGCCTACACACACGCACGCACCCACACACACGCCTACACACACGCACGCACCCACATACACGCCTACACACACGCACGCACCCACACACACGCCTACACACACACACGCACCCACATACACGCCTACACACACGCCTACACACACACACACCCACACACACGCCTACACACACACACACACGCGCGCCTACACACACACACACACACACACACACGCCTACACACACACACACACACGCGCCTACACACACACACACGCACGCACCCACATACACGCCTACACACACGCACGCACCCACACACACGCCTACACACACACACACACACACACACACGCGCCTACACACACACACACGCACGCACCCACATACACGCCTACACACACGCACGCACCCACACACACGCCTACACACACACACACACCCACATACACGCCTACACACACACACACACCCACACACACACCCACGCCCACACACACACACACACACACACACACACACGCGCCTACACACACACACACACACACACACACACACACACGCCTACACACACACACACACACACACACACACACACACACACACGCGCCTACACACACACACACGTGCCCACGCGCACACACGCCGGCCACCATCATTTTTGAAGTCAAACTATCGTTGAATCCTTTACTTTGTGCTGACCAATATTCTCTGTGGAAGTAGAATATACGGAGAAGTACGGCGGCGGAGCGATACTTTACATTACCTACGAATGTAGTAACTGGTCTACTACAACAACAAACAAGGGCAACAAGTTGCAATGGCCACGTTCGCTCCACCGCCGTAGTTCCACAGATAATATAGATCAGCACAAAGTAAAGGATTCAACGATAGTTTGACTTCAAAAATGATGGTATAAACACTCAAATTAACCCCGATAGACTGTCGTCGTATTTTATTTGCTTTGGGTGCACTGTGGAGTGTTTAAGTGCGTTTGGTAGTGGATGCTACCGGTTACCATAGAGTTACGCTAGCATTAGCAACGTGTGTATGTTCACAAGAAGGACAGCATGGAACCAGCTGAAAATGGTCTCCATCAATCAACAACATCATGGGTAAGTCGTAAATGAGACATTATGTCCAAAATTCCGAACTAACCCTTTAACCCAATTGATACCCAAACAGAACACAAAAAAGAAATGAAGCTCAAATAAAATATCCCTATGTGTCCACACACACACACACACACACACACACACACACACACACACACACACACACACACACACACACACACACACACACACACACACACACACACACACACACACACACACACACACACACACACACAATTATCAGCACTGCTCGCAAACCTTCCTCAATGCCACTGCTGTTTACTGAAGCACACTGGTGCACTAAGGTAAAGGCCTTATACCAATTCAATTGACTTCAATCCAGGGGTGTCCACACGAAAGCCTTTATTCAAATGTCATCTCGTACCTCTCGACGCTTTCACACTGTGTTCTAGTTACGACAGAGTTTCAAGATGTCACTACATGTTTACAAAAAAAACAACAACTCGGTTTTGAAAGGAAAAAATAATTAACGGTGAATACAAGTCTCCAAATCGTGACACAAATGGGCTTGATAAAGTACTCGTGCAAAGAGCCTTTGGGGCTCAGTGCTAAAGTAAGAGGGCTTTGGGGCGCAGTGCTAAAGTAAGAGGTGGCACTGCTCCGCGTCCATGCCCCAGTGTGCGCTCCAAATTAGCGGGAGTTATGCAACAGCGGGCTAAGCCGTCGAGCCGCGGCTGAACCCTGACCCCATTTTCCCCTCATTAGCCAGCCTGGCTCACGCATATATACCTGCTCCCATTTCCCACTCTCTTTATTAGTAATGGATAGTTGTTGAATGTATCGTTAATCCATAACTTGCACGAGAATTAAAGGAGGCCGTTGCCGGCCATAAATCACGCGGCTGACTCGCTGGCTGGAAGTCCAACTAATATGGCTTATTTTGGCACCGTGCCTTTCTAATGTTTGCCCTGATTGTGTGTCATAATGTGTGTGTAACACCACGCAGAAACAGAATGGGCCCCAGTGGAGTAATATTTAATCATTTTACTGAAATCTAATTTCATCTCACTGAACTCCGCAGGCTGGGATTCCACGACTACCGACATAACACCGACGCCTTCCACTGAGAGCGACGCGCTTTGATTGGTTTCGACGGACGACTCGCAGTAGACCCTTAGTACCGCCGCCGATGTGTGGAGCTACCACGATGAACGAATCGCAAGGTTTTTCTCACAACGGCAAAAAGACTCTGTGCTCGGTTCAAGTCGCCGGTCGAGCATGACACCCCGCTTTATTACTGTGTAGAGGAGCGCTCCCCGCGAGTACCCCACAGCTCTGACACAACAACGCTCCCTCTGGATCGTACCTCCCTTTTCCATAAATCTCCATTTGCGGGAGGCGGGGGGGGCTGGTTAAGAGAACGGCTACTGACCACCGCTTTATTTACTACAGTCCGACCCACATTTTTTTGTTATCGTCATGGGGACGGAGGCACAAAATTGCACGCCGAAACCAAGAAAACAGAGGACGGAGTCGCTCCCGGTTACGGGTTTTAAAGGAACGAGCGAAAACCGTTCCGCTGAGGAAAGAGAGCAGGGTATCCGGCGTTCTTCCTGCGTCGTGACATGACGGACGGACGGATGGGGCTTGCGACCTGCCGGGGGCCCCTAGGCCGGCCTCTTAACTGCTCAGCAGCTCGCTGCCCTTTCTCCTCTGAGGTAAAGCGCTAGCTCTGAGGTAAAGCGCTAGCTCTGAGGTAAACACTAGCTCTGAGGTAAAGCGCTAGCTCTGAGGTAAACACTAGCTCTGAGGTAAAGCGCTAGCTCTGAGGTAAACACTAGCTCTGAGGTAAAGCGCTAGCTCTGAGGTAAAGAGCTAGCTCTGAGGTAAAGCGCTAGCGCAGCTTCACCCGGCCGCTGTCAGAGTCGCCCTCCTGGCCCCGTTTATTTATCCCCTCTCCCCGATCATCCGCAGGAGGAGGGGGGTCCTGGCGAGGGACCTTTTCGGAGGGCTCTTCTGGCGCCGGGCCCGAAAAATGTCCGATCCTCACGCGCGCCCTCCGAAGCCTCACCATGCGCGCAAAGGTCAAAGGTCGCTGCGGCGTTCTTACTCTGGTACCTTCTAAAGCGTTATGCACATCAGCAACCAAGCCCTCTATAAGACCTCTACATGTCAGGTTGTTTGAATGGTTTATTATTATAATAACATAATACTACTCTACACTAGTCTGTGGTAGAGGCATAACAGACATGCATTATTTAACATTATTAGATTAATACAGATTTTATGTATACCAAAATACACCAGAACATGCTATTGGCCTCAGACAAGCCATTTCAGCCCGGGAGAGTGGGGTGCAGGTGGATGATGTTACATCATTAAGACTGAAGATTATTTTAATATAAAATGGCTGCTCGCTGAAGGACCAATCGTCCGTCTCAGCAGGATAGCAGCACAGCTGTTGACCCAGAATACTGCAGAGCGGACAGATGTTGGGCTCCGGTTGTTCTGCGTTCCCGTCGTCTGGTTCTGCAATTTTCCCTGCGCTCGGAGAGAGAAGACCTGCGAGTGCCTCCGCTGCAGTAAAAAATGCATCCACTTCAAAGGCCGAAATGAAGACATTTTCTTTACCGAAGTTTATGAGAGGAACCAAATTTTTACGTATTATTTTACAGTCACCCCCCCTCCATTTAGTACCATAGAGATAATCCCTTCCATACGCAGGGGGAAATGGAGAGAACTTTTACTCAGACCTTATTGTGAAAACATCAAAGCCATGCCCAGCACTCGCTCAAAATTTTACTGAAACCGAATTTCACTCCAAAGAATATTGTTGTCCATATTAAAGCTAGGTCATAAATCATAAAGTGATGTTTAGTGATAGGAGATTGAGGCTTTGTGAATGGCAAGATGGCTTTAGTGACTCTGATTCTGAACCAATAACAGTGCTTTGTGATGGAGGATCTTCTACTGGTTAATAGGAGTCAGGTGACCTCACTACACGGTAGCCCCTCCCATTATGGGGTTTGTGAAGCTGTCCTCTCCCAGAACACAGCCCTGGACTTTCTTGAGGTGGTCAGTGGGCAGTGAAGGGCTTCGGCACGGTTAAAGCTGTAATGGCACTGGCTGAAAGCCTCTGCTGTGTCCACCGAAAATGCCTTCCACGCAAAGTGAAGACTTTTGCGGAGGTTAAAAATAACGCGCCCACAAGCGATTTTCTCTGCCGTGTTACTGTAGGGCTCGGTTTGATTTTTGTTGCGCGGACCGGCGCCACCATCTCAAGATCGCTCACGCTTCGCGATTCTGGAACAGGCGGCCTACACAAATGTCGCGACAGCGGCTCGTTACAGATGAACTTCGGTTCGGGAGAAGCTTGACCTTTAGAACGGAGTAATTCAATAAGAATGCCAGTTTACAGCGTCGGGGCATGTGGGTGAGGAACGGTCCAATCAGAAACGAGAAGAACAGAGCACCAGGGGTGTGTCATCTGTGGGAGTTTGCCACATCAAGGAATGCAGGAGAAGGAAATTCACGAGATGTTTTATACGAGACAAAAACACAAAAGAATGGGCACAGCACAGAGCATTGAACGGCTTTCATTTCAGATGCCATGCATTCGGGTGCAGAAAAAAACACTCCCGTCCTATATGATCACCCGAATGTACATAGAGCTCTTCATAAAACACAGGAACGACGGCGAAGCAGATCCTGCAACCAGAGCACAAGTAACATTACTATGGTTTACTGCAGTTTTACACTGGCGATATCTCACAGCACGATTCTGTCCTTTGAGAAGAAAACTGAAAGCGCTCAGCTTACACTGCAAATAGCAGCTAGCAGCTCTCCTTATGGACGTCTACATGCCACATTTATGTATTCCTGTATTGGTGACTCAGGCAGGGAGATTCTAGGCCCGGTTGTGCATTTAAACGCAACCTTTCAGGTATTCCCCTGCTCGACGCGAACCACCACAGCTAAAAAACAAAATGACATGAGACTCCCCTAGGGGGTTTCAACACCCCTTTTCACAGGTGCCTGTCTAAATAAACTTCTGCAATTTTCACCTTGGCTCTGAACAATCCACCTCAGTTAACGCGAAAAGTGATTTTCACCTGCTAATCCATTTAGCCAAACATGCTTATGACGCTTATGACGTTATTCGATTAGAACAAACCCACACCCTGTCTATGAAAGCAAGCCACATTAACACTAATTAGTGACTAGACCCCCCCCCCACCTCCCATCAAACCATTTTCTACCATGTGATATTTCAAAGCTTATTTTTGTCTTAATTTATGCCGATGTGAAAAAAAAAAAACACCGTAGTAAAAAACTGTTAAATCACTGCCAGATGCCTTTAGAGAATTCCTTATACATGATCACTCACATTTCTAACTTTATATGCCCACTTTATGCATGGGTCATGGAGGGGCACTGGTGGGTATTTTGCAGGAATGCCTAAGTGTATGTACACTGCTGTTTAAATGTATGAGATGTTTGCATTTTTCTACTCAGAAGGAAACTTAAAGTTTTATGTGCCACTGAATCAGTATGGAACGTTTTCAACAGTGAAAAATAGGGAGAAAGAGTCCCGACAGCCTAAACTAGATTAGGAAGATTCTTGAAGAAGTGTGGCACGCCATTCTATAAGAGTTCTTTACAAAATTTGAAATTATAATCATTTCAGTCGTTCCGAAGGGACAGTATCACGTGCTATGGGGTACATTACGTATACATTTGGTTAAATGAATAAGACGTTCTTTTTTATAAAAGGGTATTTGCAGAATATTTGCATTTAATACAAAGTGTCTTTAATACAATACAAATTGATAGAGTAAAAAAAAAAAAAATGCATAAAGTATGTAATAAAAAATAAAAAAAGTATAGTGTGAGTGAGTGTGTGATACCCAAATTTTTGATTGTCTGGAAATAAAGACCCCTTCACAGGCTGGTCATTAAAAACGTGCATTTTGAAAATGGAAGTACGCTTTGTTATTGTGGAGACCGGTGTGACGGAGAGGGAGTCGGTTCAGTTTTCTCAAAACAAATACATAAAACGTCAGACTGTTACAACTGTATATGTGTATATGTAAGCCAGGTTTCTCAACCAAATACATGTATACTGTGTATTGGACTAATAAACCGGGGAACATTTTGTGATATCTCGGATTCTACCGTAGGGGAGAGTTGGTAGGGGAAATTTACTAGATAATTGCCGGATCTTGGGAGATTATTTGCTTTGCATACTCACTCAGCCTGCTTTCTGACATTGTTTTCTTGCCAAAATGTGCACGCATCTTTATTAAGTCATTACCATTTACAAACTTTGAAGGGGTCTATAAATAAAGACTTTCTTGGTAACTTCCCTGTGACATCACAGAGAAGTTCCCCAGGACCCAGTGATATCAAAGCAGTTTTTCCAGGAACTTTGTGATGTCATAAGGAGGTCTGTCAGGACCCTGTGATGTCACAGGGGAGTTTAACAGAACCCTGTGATTGTTCATTGTTTAGATTGTTCCAAGGCTCTCTTTACCAAGTGAATGAAGCAACAGATCTCTAAATCCGCCATATTTCAATTTTAAAAGACACGCTACCCAAATTATAGCAATGACGTGCCTTTAAATACAAATATGTAAAAGCAGCCACAGTGCGGACTTCAAAAGCAAATACTGTGATCTCTAGAAGAGCGCAAATAACGAAAGGCGGGTAGTACAGAGCAAACAACTTCAAACATGTTGAGAGGATAGGCTACAACGGTAGGCTATCAAAGGCAAATTATTAAATTAATCTATTTTCAGTAACAACAAGAAATATCCAGAAAGCTTTATTTTAATAAGAACAGCAAACCTGAGACATTTTTAAATATTCAGTAGCCTAACTGAAATAAATATGCAACCTTAAAGTAGGCTAATGTAGTCTGCGACACACTTAAAGCAATTTTTTGTTGTGTTTCATTGTATTATATACTTATATAATTAATAACTATACTGCGAACCCCCCCCCCACCCAGAACTTCCCCTGTTCCACAACCCCCCCCTGTTATCCCAACCAAGGGACCAGGGCTGCGTTCAGAATGGCTCCCTATACGGTTTATAGTGCACTATTTCGGGGATCTGCCATTTTGTAGGGTGTCCAAATTCTCAGTACCAAAAATGTAGGGTACAAACGATGCACACTACTTGATCACCGGAGAGATTTGTTTTGTCAAGATGGCGATGGCTGAGCCTGCGCTGGTATAAAAATGTAAGTATAAATGCAAGTTTCATTTTATATGTTAAAACTAATTGTTAATTATTTTCAGATCAGTCAGCTCCTTATAGCCTAAATATAAATAAATGCAGTAGATTAAATACATTACAAAGTGTTAGCTATTTTTTAATTTAACAATTAATGCCGGCTACATTTAATGGAAAATGAAACCTAACTTGCTAGCTACCTACCTATAACGAGTCAGGACAACCCGCTTGCTCACCAAGCCATTGACAGCCCTCACACAAGCTAAATGCGTTGCACTGAAGCAATGACCCGGGTAAAACCCGTGTTCACCTTAGGTATAAATGGGTCAACCCGGGTTATCCAGGGTGTGACCCTGCTCATGACCCGGGATTTACGCGGGCGGGTCGGACACGGCTCGGCTTCAGTGCGGAAGGGGCGACACGGGTTATGATGTTCCAAAACTTTTTGTCGGCTAAAATTGACTGAGACTGTAAGGCTATTAATGTGAATGTATCTTAGAACCGAACAATTGCGGGATTATATTAATTTTCGCTAGCGAGATTCACAGCCTCACACAAGAAGAGGACTGCTCAGTTGTCACAGGTAAATATGTAATGGTGAATGGCCTAAACTTGCGGACCCGGGTCTTGTGTGAACGGCAAGGACCCGGAACTTGCCCGTGACCATAGTGCGGTGTGAATGGGTCAAAAACGGGTCGGACCCGTATTCAATATCCCACGTAAATCCTGAGTTTTGTGCGTGAAAAAGGTGCAAGTAACCTGCTCAGGATCTGTCGTGTCCAAAATATCTCCCTTTTTCACCACTGATTCCCTCTCTAGTGTCCTATGTAGAGATCCTGATGTAGTGAGTGTACACGGAGGGAGTGAATGAGTAATCCATTCTGAACATTGTTTTGAAGCTCACTTCCTTGTCGCTCTCTAGCGCAAGCGCGGTTAGCTACAGCATAGGTCATTCAGCCACCCATTACAGCGAAAGTCAATGGCACCAATGCAGTCCAAATACAAAGTTTGATGGGCCAAACACCAACAAGTTTGGGTTGATCCATTTAACTGCGTTCTGGAGTTAAGTCTAATTAGATGGTGCTGTTCCTTTTGAACAGTAAGCCAACACACAGAGAGGCCTACAGGCACTTGTTTTTGGAGAAGTGAGGGGGAGAGGGAATTTCATCTGAATTTCATCTGAACTCTTTACGGCTAACTCATCATTTATGCATTTATTTCCTGTGAAATTCAGATACCATACAATATCTTCGGGCCCGACTCCAATATAACAGAGACCAAAAACAGATGTCTGTCAAACCATCAACTCTGCAAGACACGCGAAAAAAATCTCACCTGCATGGTTGTGCAGACAAGAGACCACAAAAATCTGCAAAAAAAAAAACCCCCACAAAAAAGCATCATAATGAAATACTAATTCTGAAAACTCCAGATGTGACTGTTTTTACAACTTTTTAATATTCGCCAAGAGCTATTTTGCCATTTAAGCAACTATGCACTAATTATGATGATTCCAAAAATTTATTTTTTGCTGATGAGACACAAATATTCCTCAGACTGTATTTGTGTTTCTACAAAAATAATAATAAAAATAGTGAAGGTGAATCACCTCAAATGTTCACACCACCTCAGCTAAATACTCACAATTCCTTCAAGGCAGCAATACTGGTGTAGAAAAAAAATACTAGCATATATAATCTAGCCACATTAAACAAACCAATCTTTTCCAAGATCAATGTAAAAAAAAAAAATGCAGAAGGCAAGGTTGTCAAGAGTATGCAGCTCTCCAGTTTCACCAAGTCCGGTTAAATGTATTAAAATGGATCCTGCGGCCATTAGAAAGCTCATGCACATGATGTCATGGCGAAAGGCAGACCCGATATGTTCAAAGAACAGAGACCGCGCATGATGCAACACCTTACAAAGTACAGCTTGCGCAACAGAACAGACAACATGTTCCCTCCGCAGATCGCCGCGCGGCAGTTACACCTTCGTGGCAGATCTGGTGCTGCGGGGCTGAGCAAACAGCAGCGCCGTCGCCGTGGTGAATAGCCGCTTCTTTGGCCAATCGAGATGCCTGAGGTCAGCGGCGCGAGGCTCAATCCCAGATACCACGGGAGTCCATAACTGACTTAGACTCGGCACAGAAATTTTGGCCTTGATTTTACCTGCTGTGGATAAGTCTTAAAGCCTAACTGATTATAAAAAGCTTTCATATCAAATATGATCAAATATCATATAAAAAAATTGTAAACTTCCTGCATGTGGAAGGGTCCAAGACCGAAAGAGCGTTGGTAACGGAATTACGGCAGAAAATTGGGTGTTATTTTTTTTATTTTTCCTTCCACATGCAGGAAGTTTCCAATTTTTTATTTTGATATGATAGCAGGGGTATCATCTGAAGTTATAAAGCTTTTTATAATCAGTTAGGCTTTAAAACTAATTCACAGCAAGTAAAATTAAGGCCAAAATTGTAATTCTGTTACCGTGGCATTGCCCACTCACTCCTTCAGGCTTATAACCTCAGTAAACCGTGAGCCTTAACCAGGTTGACACTGTAATGTGAGATAGGTGTACCTGACATCCAGGAATGCGCTTCGCTATTTAAACCAGTGATCGGTTACTTCTTCTAACGAACCGTGACCTTGTACAGGTAGGGCTCCAAGGGAACAATCTAAAACACGATGCTGGCTACAACTTGCTATGTCCGTCAGACACAGGATCGACCAACGCAGGACGCTGCACTCATGAACTGTGTCTTCACTATTCAGACCATAGAGATGGAGTACCAGGGATAGAGACTATAATGACTTATGGGAGCAAGTTAGCATTTGATTAGCATCTAAAATATATACACAGTCCAAAGATTAAACGTTTTTTGTTGTTTTGGCTCTGTACTCCAACACATTGGATTTGAAATGGAACAGTGATATGAGGTTAAAGTGCACACTTTCAGCTTTAATTTGAGGGTTTTTACAACCATATTGAGTGAACCGGGTAGCAATTGTAGCCATGTTTACACATAGCCCCCCCCCCCCCATTTTAGGGCACCAAAAGTAATTGGATTAAATTAACATAAGCATAAATCAAGTTATCATCCCCTATGGAAAAATAATACACTGCGGTATATTGTAAATATATCAAAATTATCTTCACAATATATTTAAAATATACAGCAGTATATTACATTTTCATAAGGGATATTTCATATTTGGTTACATATCCTTTGCATGTCATGATTCCTGATGTCTGTGATCCAAAAGACTCTTGATATCTTATTTTCTGGTGCTTTTACAAGCGATAATATAACCTCTCTGAAATTTGAATGGATCTCTATGGGAATTGGGGGGTGGGACTAGATTAAGACGTAAATTACAGGGGAATAGTATGGAACACATGGTTGGCTAAGTCATCAAGGGTCTTAGGTATCAAACGATCCTCAAACCATCACTCTGCTGCCAGATATGCAGTAGATATGGATGGGTCACTTTAAGGGTTGTTTCTCCTGACTTATTTTTCCATAGAGTTCAATAGGAAAATTAGTCAGGAGAAACAACCCTGAAAGCGATCCATCCATATCTACAAAAACATGTGTCACTGTCCTAACACTTTTGGAGTGCACTGTATCTATATATGGGATATGGGCCTACAGGTCTGCAGGTTTACATGCCGCATCCGTGTGAAGCTCTACCCTGCTTTATTTCATGCAAATCCAACAAGGGAAAGAATGTGGATATGTGACTGAGAAGTGGGGGTGCGGGTATGCTCTAAGAGCAAGGGGGAAAATTCTGTTATTTCCAATTAATCTTTTTCTTTTTTTTTTTTCTTTTCAAAATTTGAGGACCTTGGATGATTTTTAGGAATCACAGGCATATTAACAACAGTAAAAGCATGCAGGAGAGTTAGAGTACGAGGCCCTTAACACAAACACCTCCAGAGAGAACCCAAACAGCACAAGGAAAACAGCAGTCTGAGGACTAAGAGGAATTACCGTTCAGTTATTATGCTGCAGCTGATCTAAACTTGTGGTAGTGGGCAACTACTTTACAAGCTCCACTGTGCAGAGGTGGAAATCCAGGGGACATAAAGTAAAAGTCCTCCCCAGTATTTTGCTCCAATCACCTGGATTTGCTAATTAACATAATTCTTCAGCAAGGAGGTAGAACTAATTAGTGAAATCAGCTGGCTGAGTCTATGGGTGGAAGAAACACATGGTAGGACTTTTACTTTATGTCCCCTGGATTTCCACCTCTGCCACCGTGGCACTTTGAGAGGCTCTGTTTAGGCCAGGGGCGGGCCAGTCCATTCCTGCAGGGCCTGGTGTGTGAATACGGGTTTTCATTGTCTCCAATTACACTGGCCAAATTAACAAATTAGCAGAATACACTTATGCTGGTTTAACCATAGATCAGACGACATTGTTTCACTTGGGACACAAGAACAGCCTTGTCATTAATTAACTTTTCAAGAGATGTAGCTAAGAAACCAATTAATAAATGATTGGGCCAATTAGATAATTAAGAGCAGAACTTGGCATGAAATAAAATTTAAAAAAAGATATACCTCTCCTTGCCCTCCCCCGGTTTAGACATAGCATAGCATACTCCACTCCAGTGGTCCCAGCCCTAACATCCTGTAGGTTTTCACTCCAACCTTAACAAAGCACAGCGATCTCATTGAGCTGCTAATTAGTAGCATCAGGTGTACCAAATTAGGGTTGAAATGAAAATGGTAGATCTCCAGGAGCAGGGTTGGGGACCACTGCTCCATTATGATTTTACGGACCAAAGTAGAATATGTCGTAATCTTATGACAGCACAACGTCAGCACTGACGCGTGTGTATTGTTGTGGGTTTTAATCTTTCTTGAAGCAAAGGCCTGTTCTCTTTTCTAAAATAAAATAAAAAGACTATGTTGCTCGTAAAAACAATACTATACTTAATATAGATTTGGAAACGTATTTTTATATGCACCATAATTAAAAAACCTTGCGAAAGAATTTTATTATGTAGCCTACAGACTACTGTGTATAATGCAAACTAGTTCCATGCGGTGTGTGCAACAATTTGAGTGCCCAATAATATCACATTAGCGGGCTCTGCACATTTCTGGAGGTCAATTGATCGTTCTGCCTGAAGTCTGAACAACTCGATCTTTCACCACATGGTTAGAATGTGATAATGTGACACATCGTGCACATGTGCAACGCGGGTACTAATCAATCAGTGATGTCACTGTGGCTCGGAGCTGCCGCTCGAGTTGCAGCCGCAGAATGCAGTTTATCCAGTATAGAACATCCATATGAATGATCATATGCATTTTTTGCATTCATAATTTTAAAGATTTTCCGAAAAAGAATATACTGCAGTATATTGTGAATATCAAAATTATCTTCACAATATATTTAAAATATACTGCAGTATATTACATTTCCATAAGGGTTTAGTTGAAAAATAGCTATCAAAAGTCAATTTAAAGACTGAAATATCGCCAATAAAATGTATAAGAATGTCCATTCACCGTTTAACTGACCCACAAAATTCATTCTGGCGGTGCGGTCACCTGCACACTTGTCTACCGAACGCGGTCGCGGTCACAAATGTGCTGGACCCACAAAGACACAACCCAACTGCGCGTCATATGACGTCACCCCCAAAGGCTGATGGTTTGAAAAGCCATCACGAGGTTATTCATTGTAACTCCCAACTTGTAGAAGTTGTAACCGACACCAAAATAATTTATCGGCCAAGGCAAAGGCTGCAGGTTTAGCCGGGCGGTAACAGCCGTAGCAAACGGCAACAAAATAAGATCAGATTAACTCGATGTTAGGCTACAGTGAGAAGTTCAACGTCGACCAGGATCGCAGTAGTTATTGGGCACTGCCGCTGTTCCTTTCAATTTTAACATGATTTACCTCGCAACATAATATCAGTGCCTAGGCTATCTCGACCACAGTGCTCAAATTATACCTGCTTCGCTAAGCACGCATCAATAAAGAATATACCGCTGCACAATCAACTTTACCCAAATTCATTCATCCCACGCGGCCGAATCGCTACAAGACAACTAACGTTGGCCAAAGTCGCGATCTAACCCCTGACAACCAAACGCAAACTGTCAGTAAGAGAAACGAAGTATTAACAGAAATTAAAAGCCAGACACTCAAACGGCAGGCTACTGAAAGTGTTAGCGGGTCAGTCAGTTGGTTAACACGCCGCGACGTCTGTGATCTATGCTTTGCAGTCTTGGTAGGTTACAAAGTACGACGCAAATAGGCTATCGCTATATGAACCCCCTCCCTCCGATCCCACCATCGCACAGGACGAAATAAAGAGCTCAGCAGAACTTGCTCTCCCTAACTTACCATAGGTAAAATCCTTATAAATTCCTGATGTCTAGTCCGGCTCTGACCTTCGGGGTTTATGAAACCGCACTGTAGCCTACGTATCCGCCATGTTTCCAGCACTGCTGATGGCTATGCTATGCCTGCTTGTTTACTCAGCCAGCAGTGCACTCCCTCCCCCTATACGGCAAGAGCACGATCACAGAGGATTATCAAGAGCGATTGTCAGTGATCAAATCTGCCCATCGCCACGAAAATGATAACAATGTCCGAAAACGAAACTTGCTGAGGTTAACATGCGGGAAAGTGGACAAAACTATTAAAACCATGCGGGCAATTTTAACATTAAACAGCAAAGCTACTCTTCCGCAGACGGGTTAGCCTAAAAGGTGATAAAGACCTCCAGGACACGAAACCAAGTAGGCTCGTGTAATGCTGTATAAAAATGAGTAACACCGGCCCAGTACAAAACAACCACACGGGTCATTATCATGGTACTGTTTCAATCAATGAGAAGGTAGGCCTACATTGCTATTAAGCATAATTGTAATTATAGGACACACACATAATAATCAATGACTGCAAAATGCTTATATCTGAGCAGTTTTCCAGCACTTTCCCATCGTTCTGTATGGTTGCTTTTGTGATATGAACTTCATGCCTAATTCAAACATTACACATCAAAATACTTTACTTAAATGTATTTCGATTACAAACGAATTGCAATTACTAATAGTAGCCTAACCTACTGAGTGAATGCTAAAAGTGAAAATGTGACTCACTTTGAACCTGATCTCAAACTAGCTTTGGAGGATTTAAACTAAAAATTACATGCATTTCAAAAGTGTTCAATGTATTTTGGAATGCATTTTAAAGGCAAGTAAAGGTCTAAGTATTTGGTTTTTCAATAAATGCATGAAATACTAATACACAAAATATTTTCAAAATTCTATAAGAAAATAATTTGAATACACCTAAACATTGAATTTCAATCCATTTCAAAAACAAACACTGGAATATTTATTTAATTACTTGACCTAGGTCAGACATCATCCGATGTATTTGTTTGGTTGTTCTAAGGTTCAACATTACAATCTACTTTACGTCTCTCAGAATAATTTGAAATTTCACACTGATAATAATAGGCCCGGCAGCCAGGGACCAGCAGTATCACTAAAATGACTGAATAGATCTGAAAATCCCACAGTGGGATTTTGTAAAAATGTTCACCAGATAAACTGGTTTACAGGAATCCGCCCGTAAAATTGGGACACATGCATAGGCCTACTTCTTCAAATCTGATTTATTCCCAATTTTCTTATTCACTCCCAATTTGAAATAACCAATCATATTCAGCGGCCGTGCCATCGATGCAACATTCTCCATAAGTTCTTTAGAGCACAGGATGGCATGCCCGCTCTTCTAAAGAGCATTTCACCACCCATTGGTCCTTTTTCACTCCGCACTCCTGCTAATTGGTTTTGCATATAAGATAAAAATTTTAGTAAATCAGGCCCTTTGTGCACAGTTCGGCTAGCAGACTCAGCCAGAGGACGTCGCTCTCGCGTGATGAGACGGGGACAGTCCTGTAAACTGAAACCCCTCCCTCTCTGTGTGATGCTCTGGAGCAATTATGCGAGGCCCTGCGTTTGGGCAGCTAACTACAGCCGGCACTGTCGCAGTCAAGATTTATTCCAGGCCGCCGGGGCACATCACTACGGCATTGCTACCGTGAAAAAAGTGCCACCCGACGGCCGCCGCACATGCAGATTTGTCATCGCAGCTGACGAGCTACGGTGAGACAAAGACCAAGGGTTATCTTTCAAGTTGCACAAGGCGCAAGATGGCCAACCTTGAACATCCAAGAGACAAAAAGAAGACAAAACATCCATCCTTGCGGTTTCCTTTGTAGTATAGTATAAATTAAACCATGGTAACAAAATGGATGAAACAAAGAAATCTGTGGATATCATAAGCCGGGCACATTGCCTTTGTTTTCCTTCTCTTCCACCAAGGCAGTAGGTTAAAGGGCACCTGCAGTATTTCTCAGAAATAAATGATGTATAGCCGAGTTACAGTTATCATGCTATATTTGGGATCTTGAAATTATGTAATTAATATGTAAATTATTAATAAAGAATTGGATTTTATGTACAATACAGTTATGCCCAGGGAACAGTGTTTGGAACACAGCTTTGGACAGACTGCTATAATTTACAAATTCCTGGTGTGCCCCCCCCCCAATAATACCCACATGAACTCGTAAAATACTTTAAGAGCATATTCATAAAGACAAAGCATTTCCAGAGAGATAGAGCTCAGCTGTTTTGTTCCTTTGGACAACAGCAGTTATTGGCACTAACTAACCTGGAGTAAATGGAGGAAATGTATTAATTTACTGGCTGTTCCAGGGACCAGACGAGAAGTAGATGATCAGCACTGTGGTGGCAGTGTCACATAGTGGGGAAGAAGCTACACAATTTCATACAATTGCACTTTAATTCAGTACATTTTTTACCAAAAAAAAAAGAGCTAAAAGACTACTTGAAGAGAAATGTCACCGATTATGTATGAAAGAAAGTCCAGAGAGAATATACATTTTTTTCAAAGAATACTATACTTAGGATAAAAATTAAAGAACATATTTTACCCTTGAATGAATTGGTCATTACAATTCCAGAGTTTCTGGCACCTTTAGAGTGTTTACAATGGCTCTTTAAACTGGAAGTTAGGTCCAATATTTATGACTGGATTCCATTAACATTTGTCCTCAACTCTGACTAACAAATAAACACAGGTATTCAGCGCAAACACAAATTCGCCAGAATGTTTGTGAAGAAATAACGAAACACTTGCGTTTAATTGAGTACATATGTTGACTGATTCTGGCCAAAGTTTTCAACCCAAATTATTTCCCCTAATAAATATTGATTTTACAAAGCATGTTTAACCTGCATTTAATATGCGGTATTTACATTTTGGATTACTTATAAATATTACATCTACAAAAATACACATACGCAAAAATGTGTGACTCCACAGTGTTTTACAGGTAGTTAACACAGTTATACTGTGCCAGCAAATAAATATCTATTTGGCTATTCATGTAGAGTTCTAATTTTAATAATTGATAAGCAGGTTACTTTTTTCAATTAACCATGGCGTTTTAGGAACAATATGCATCTAATAAAGTCAAATTCAAATTAGCTGTGAATGTAAAAAAAATAAAAAATCCAAAACGCATTTAAGATTCAAGAACGAGCCAAGCAAGTGTTGCAATTATTGAATAACAAGCAGGCCACCAATCAGCCACAAGTGACTGTGCAAAGTTTGTCCAAGGATTTTTGAATTGAGTTTTGTGAAGCTAATTGTCACACACACACACACACACACACACACACACACACACACACACACACACACACACATAGGCTATAATGTGTCATATCAAATACAATATATATTAATTGGTAGCCTATTTTAAGTAAGAAGAGTAATCTGTAGCCTAAATGGTGCTGCGGTTTTCAAATTACAATACCTTACATAAGGGTGCAATAAGTACACCGAGGGTTTCCAGTCTATCGCCCGATGTGTCAGCTATTGGTAAGTAGGTCATTTCTTAGTTTGACGTTGTTGATTCTGAACTTCAGATATTTGTGTTCATGTGGGTCAATTATGCATTAAAGCAAATGCTAATTTTTAAAAAAAAAATTGGACTCACATTCCCGGTGCTTTATAGTTAGCATACCATTTAAATTCCACCGATGACATGAGATTATTGGTGGTGTTCATAAAGTCAGGCACAACAGATTGAACATAAACGAACACAGCCTACATCAAAGAACTAAGTTAGACTATCATCTCTGTGATGTGCATAACCGATACTTACCTTTCTAAGAAAATGCTGTAAAGTGCCCTTCTCCCGATCAAACACGAGTAGCTTTAAGCTTATTCCAAAATTGCACATTTAATAAGGCAGGTGGGAAAACAACAGCACGGGGCTGCCACGCTTAACTTCGCTTATTTACCACATCCACAATGAAAATGTGTTCTTCGTTAGTTTCCGATTCGATAGATATAGACTACAAAGTGCTACGTAGCGCACAATGTTTCCCCTCGATGTACTAACTCTATTTTCAACTGGTCAGGAGCAGAACTGAGGTTGCATTGGACGCGGTCACGGTCACGAACGAGTTCAACTGGTACACTTCCACAGCGATAAAAAACCCCCAAAAAAACACTTGAACGAAGTTGGCTATGGTTTTGCCTTTTCCTCACAATCTATAATGCAATATTTTTTTTTAATAAAAAGAAAAGACAACAAACACCTACACTGTAGCCTAGCCTAAACGTAAGCGAAAGGTTTTACAGGAAACCGAATGTAGTCATTTACTGTGTACAGCACACGCAATTGGAAACAAACTAAAGCTCTTGCGCCACCATGTGGTTAATGGTGAATATAGCATATAAGCCAACGGTTATTTTCAAACGCCGGGACCAAACGGGAACCTTTCAAGTCGTAAACACATCTCAATTCAACGAGATATCTAGGAAATGTATCCAAAGTTACATAAATAACCATATTATTTATTACGAAAGCTTACACAGGAATTAGGCAGGGCGGTTCGGCATTATTTTAAACATAAAGTTGGCCTATTTGCGTTAAGTCAAAATAAATCAACAAAAATAAAGAGAGCTGAAGCTAATCTCTTTGTTTAATGTACAACTACAATAAGGAAGAGGACAGCTGTAAATATAGATAAAATGTCTTTGTTTCATGTACATGTTTTAGATCTTTTCTGAATATAGTTACTGCATTCCTTCTGTCAACAGACCTCTGTTTTTAACCCCAAGTTCAACTTTTTTTTTACTTGGGTCAGTATTTCAGCAAGTTTATGTTCATACTCATCAAAATCGTCCAGTTCATGGACACATATAGAGACAAGGTCGACAAAAATGATCCAGATCCAAATCCAAATAAAAACTGAGCAAAGTAAGGCAAGGCTGGAACAGGAACGTGAACACTGGTAAAGAAAACCTAATCTTGCAAAACTGGACATACCCGTCTCATAAACCCCTCAGGCTTTGAATTTCATAGGTTTTGACTGCAAAATTCTGAGAAATACACTTGTTGAAAGGCAGTAGAGAAGTTTGTCAGTGTGGGTTTAACGGGGGTTCCCTGCGTTCCCTTATGGAAAAATAATATACTGCAGTATATTGTAAATATATCAAAATTATCATCACAATATATTTCAAATATACTGCAGTATATTACATTTCCATAAGGGATTCTCCTCCATGGTGGTGGTGGTGGGGGCTATGAAATGAAATAAATAAACACAATCTCCGCCATTAATACAAAATAAGTTATTTATTACAATAATACGTATATTTGTGGGGACGATTTCAGATGAGAGAAATACGTCAACTTTGATAGAGCTTAACGTTAACGCATTTTCTCTCTCCTGGACTCCATCCCGAAATGGCCGAGAATCAGTTGCAGAGAATATCCCATTCCTGAGAATAACATTTACACAACATCAAACTCCAAACAGGTACAATGCCATATAAACACAGGACGGGATTTGAAAAGGCGGGGAAACTGGGGCATGGAGGCGTGCCCATCTAAAGCGCAAGACCTTGATGCTGTGATGTAGTATTCAAACCCTGACAGGGCCAGTGTTGACTGTGCCTGCAACCCCACATTTTAGACAAATAATTACCGGTGTAAAAATGTCAGTTTAGGCCTACCGTTTTTAAAAATATACACGTATTCTTACCAGCCAATTAAATGACACTTTGAACGGGAAATGGATTAACTGCATTCAACCCTGATGTCTTATTAAAGCTTACAGCATAATAATCATGGGGGGTATAACAACGCTTTGTACACATTTACGCAAACATTACACCCTCACATGCAACCAAAGTAAGAATTGTGTTAAAGTGGGAAAGGTTTAAACTCCTCAATTCAACAACTGGGATCACTTACATTTAACTAGTAAGGACCTGAAGTATTAAGTATATCATAGGACCCAAAGACATAAGCCGTTTGCATAAAACCTGAAACTCATTTCCAAATCCGGAGCTTCCGAAACGCGATTCCAGTAGCTTAAAATCTTAGAACTTGGAAGTTATTCAGAACCCATTCATATACAGTATTTTTAGGCACTTAAAAATAAAGTTCTGTTTATGTTCCCTTTTCAGTCAGTAGATGAATGTTGTGATTTTTTTTTTTGAAAAAAGGGGAAAAAATACATGCTAACGCTGAAAGCTGAAGTCCCCATGACCTGAGATAGAAAGCAAGAATGAACGTTTGTACGTGTGTACGTGCGTGCGTGCATTTTGAAAGTATGCTCTTTGAAATACTAAAGCAACAGTGTCATTGCAGATGATGGAGCATCAGTTTGGGGGACCGTTTGGTCTCGGGGGGGGGGGGGGGGTTGTGGGGTTATGATGACTTCTCTTTCCTGGTTCTTGGTGAATCTGGCCCGTTGGCCAAAGTTCCATTAATCCCGTTTGCTCCTCCTGTCACAGAAGAAAACGCGTCACCAAATCCATCCATCCATCCATTATCTAACCCGCATATTCCTCAGCCTATCCCAGCATGCATTGGGCGAGAGGCAGGAATGCACCCTGGACAGGCTGCCAATCCATCACAGGGCACCATTCACTCACACACTCATACTTATGGGCAATTTAGAGTCTCCAATTAGCCTCACCTGCATGTCTTTGGACTGTGGGAGGAAACCGGAGTACCCGGAGGAAACCCACATGGACACGGGGAGAACATGCAAACTCCACACAAAAAGGCCCTCGGCTGGGATTCGAACTCGGTACCTTGTCACCAAATCCAATGACAGCTAAATAAACATTTAGTTAAAAACTAAAACCTAACTTCACTTGACTTTAAAAATTTTTTTTTTTTAACAGTCATTATAATTTGTCCATTGCAAAACTTCATTTTAAAAGTACATTTTTAACAAACAAAAAAAAATCATCGAAAGTTCCCCTTTCCTATCTTAATCTCTTGGTGAAAGAGAAAATGCAACCGGAACACACTGATGGCACACAAGGGGATAACATTATTATTTATTGGCTTTAGGAGATTATCTTTTCCCATGTGGAATTAGACAACTTACAATTGATGCAATATCCACTTCTACAGCTGGATATTTACTGAATGTTCTTTGCTCAAGGGTGCAACAACAGTGCCCCCTTCTGGTCACAAGTTTATCTTTTACATTACATTACATTACATTCATTTAGCAGACGCTTTATCTTGCTAATTGCTAGGCTCACTGCTGCCCAAGCAACCTCACGCTGTGAGGTAATCAATCTCGTTCTGATGGATTTCTCTGGCTCTAGGCAGCAAGTTTCTTTTTTGAAGGGAGAGGACGTTGTGGTTCAGCCTCAAAGCTTTTGTCAGTGCTCACCTCTGTCCCTCCTGGTCCTGCTCTTTGAGGGAGCCGCTTTCCTCAGCTGCTGCTGGGATTCCCGCCACCTCCGCAGCTGGAAGTTAATGAACTTCCACACCATGAAGGCCTGTGTAACGCAGATTCCTGCCAGCACAGTGACCCTGGTTAAAATATATAAAAGTAAAATTAAAAGCACATTCTAAAACTTCTTCCAACTTATTTTCTCTTAGGAATGATTCCTTGCCCATCTAATTAAATATTTTGCTGACAGAAGAAAAGCAAATAAATCCCACAACACATGAGTTATAGCGCCGCTTACCGAATCAATGGTGCGTTAAAGTTTCCTGTGGTCAGATCTGGGCCTTGCCGTTCTGCCCCCGCTAGACCGAATCCCACAGTAAGAACAGACAGGGACAGGGTGAGGAGCCGGCCAATGACGAACAGCACCGCCCACACTGTGAACCTGCAAGAGCCACAGGTTAGCTCCGCCCACAAAGCAGGTTACCCACGCCTGCCCTCGGAATGTGCAACAGTGCTACCGGTTCGCCCATCCCATGCTCCCAAGTTAGCCACGCCCTCACACTGTGAACCTGCAAGTCGCAACACAGCGGCAGGTTTAGCCAATTCCCTGGCCGCTCTACCGCTGCTAGCACATCTAGCCCATCCATCTTTCTGACAGAAGACACGCCGCTTCACCCTGGTTTTGGCTTCTCTGCAATAGCAACCACTTGTTTTTAGAATAGGCTCTGTATTGTCTGGTTCCTAAGTGCAGTTAAGAGTTAATGACTCCATAAGTGACATAAGAGGCCGGCGTCTGAGGGTCTTCTGCATGCCCCAGTTGTCGATTAAAATCAGGGCGAATTCCCCGTTTCCCAGAACCCTCTCATACAATAGAACACCCATATGTTCCATACCAGTGAGCCTCTTTTGAAGACACACCTTTTCAAATTTGCTTTTAACAGGTAAATTAATCAATTAATTACAACCTCACTCGTTTCCTACTTTGATATTTTCAGATTTTTTTTTTTTAAATGAAAAAGACATTCCATACAGATAACGATAAATCACGATTATCGCCTTCACGTGCTCCAGATTGACCCGTCTGGCCGGAGGCGGGACAGAGGCTGACCGGGGTAGCGGGAAGCGGTCGCGCTCGGTCACTCACCCAGACTGGCGGTTCTCGTTGCTGAAGTAGATCAGGCGAGACACGTGAAACAGTAGCTCCACAAAGTAATGCAGCACCATCAGTACCAGTCCCAACCGGTTCAGACTGTTGGACAAAAATAAAAAACATTTACGCCAAGATCTGGGGTCTGCAGCCCTGTTCCAGAAGAGCCGTTTCCCCCCCCCCATCTTAAAATCAGTAACCAACGTAGACCCAAAAATCCACACTGCCCGGCCAAAAAAAAAGTCGCACACTCTAATATTTCGTTGGACCGCCTTTAGCTTTGATTACGGCGCGCATTTGTTGTGGCATTGTTTCGACAACCTTATGCAATGTCGCAACATTTATTTCCATCCAAAGTTGCATGAATTTTTGGCTGAGATCTTGTATTGACGACGGGAGAGTCAAACCACTCCGTAAAGTGTTCTCCAGCACATCCCAAAGACTTTCAATGGGGTTGAGGTCAGGAATCTGGTGGCTAATTCATGTGTGAAAATGATTCCTCATGCTCCCTGAGCCACTCTTTCACAATTTGAGCCCAATGAATCTTGGCATTGTCGTCCTGGAAAATGCCCATTGATGGGATAACCTGGTCATTCAGTACATTCAGGTACTTAGCTGACTTCATTTTATTGCTGCATAATGTTGCTGAGCCTAGACCTGACCAACTGAAGCAACCCCAGATCATAACACTGCCTCCAGAGGCTTGTACAGTGGGCACTATGCATGACGGGTGCAATGGCGACTTTTTTTTTGGCCGGGTAGTGTATTTGTATGACCAACAGCTCTGATTTTATATTAACTGCTGAGTAACACTGAAAACCCAGTGCTCTCTGTAGCTCTCCAGGAGCAGTACTGCAGACCCCTGTTCTAGCGACTGAAAATGTGCCATTCCCTCCTGCTCCACCCACACCACCCCCTGTGAGAGCACTTACTTAAGGATGTAGGCTCCAGCAATGTGCACGATGTACAGGCCGATGTACACCAGCTGCCGTGGAATGTCCTCCTGAATTTTACACACACACACACACACACACACACACACACACACACACACACACACACAATAAATAAATAAAGCAGTTCAGAGAGCCACATAACTATTTTCTAGTTGCGACAAAGAAATCTATAAAAATGATAAAAGGCCCAACAGCTAAATTTTCTAAAAGATTTTTGCACTTAACAGAACACATCATCGTGGTATAGTAACATGGTATATAATCACATAAATCTTTAGATCTGTCCATACTGTAATCACTACACGTGTATATTGTAATAAATAACGACATTCTTCTATATACAGGCCCATGATGAAACAATTTAGGCATTTTTACATGCGGGTTTCATGTGATCGTGTGAAGTCAGCCATTTTGTGACTGGTAATCGTAAGGGGGACTTAAAATAATAAAGCATTGGAACCCCCGGCCTAAATCAATTTAAATCAAGTTTCTATGTCAGTCAGCACAATGAATGGACCCAGTGTGACACGCCCACCCCGTCAAACGTAACTCACATTCTTGGTTTTCTGAAAGTACAGCTCTGGCAGTGCATGAAGCCAGTAGGCCAGCTGCCAGATGTAGAAGAACTTTATCTGGAACCTGCTGGGGGGGAAGCCACACTGTCACAGTGCAATGTACAGGTAAGACGACGCATTCTCAAAACAAAACCCTGTTCTAATACACAAAAACGGATACCATTCCTCACCTATAAATATGAAACAAAACGTATAAACGCAGTGAAATGCAACCATTGGGGGAGTGTGACAATGTGAAGCTCGCTGAATGAGGTGCAAACAGCTCGCTCTATGCCTCTTATCAATGTGAAAGCAAACATAATAAGAATTTACTTATCGAACATATTTCTTTGTTTAGCATACACTTATCCGGGGTGACTAACACAGCTATCTTTTTACACTTTACAGATCGTACGGCATATCTAGGTTAAGTGACTTGTCTATTCCTGGTGGAGAACAGTACATTCACACCCTTGAACAAGGTGTTTTACCCAAACTGTACATATCCTGTTACTGTAAATATCTAGCTGTATAGATTGATAAAACCAAAAACTGTTATGCACATAATACAAGCATTGGTGTCTATGAAGTAAATATGAGTCTCAATGTAATGATCAGTCCAAAGCTACCAAGGGTGACAGAGCGAACTACTCACGGCATTAAAGTGTGGGGGTAGCCTTCCCATAAATTGACAGGACTTGACAGAAGATTTTCCTGAAGCATAAATCAAAATCATATGAAGGAACAGGAAGTGTGAGGGGGGGGGGGGGGGGGGCATTCAATCTAAACACCGTGGTTTGTCTTTAATTTTGCATAAGCAACTGAAGAGTTATGACACAAATCTGCCTAGTCTTACACATCTGGATGAGACAAACCGTCCTGCTACAAAAGCTTTTCCTTGCTATTCCACCTTGCCTGTGTGTGTGTGTGTGTGTGTGTCTGAGATAGAGAGAGCACACAGAATACTTTTCCCTGATGCATTACATACCATATTTAATTTTCCTGTAATTTACTCTAACGAAACATTGCTGTTAAACTTTCATCCACTCTTTAGTCATTAATCAATGAACTAATTTATTGCTAATGCTTAATTGAGTGCACCTGCGCCTAAGCAGACTATTTCTCCTAACCGGCACTAGAGGGCACACATTGAAGAGGCTAAATGACCAAAAAAAAAGTCGCCGTTGCACCCATCATGCATAGTGCCCACTGTACAAGCTTCTGGAGGCAGTGTTATGATCTGGGGTTGCTTCAATTGATCAGGTCTAGGCTCAGCAACGTTACGCAGCAATAAAATGAAGTCAGCTGAGTACCTGAATGTACTGAATGACCAGGTTATCCCATCAATGGGCATATTCCAGGACAACAATGCCAAGATTCATCGGGCTCAAATTGTGAAAGAGTAGTTTAGGGAGCATGAGGAATCAGGTGGTCCAACGAAATATTAGAGTGTGCGACTTTTTTTTTGGCCAGGCAGTGTAGGTCTGTGTTCATTCCTTCCCCTAATGCTTTTTTCCCCTCAGTGATTTTTTGACTGTGGCCGTGTTTGAATCAGCACCCTTCCATACTATTAGGTAGGCTTGTTAAGTAGACAGGTTGAAAAAGCTGTTAAGTAGGCGAAATGTTCTCTAAATATTGTATACTTTAAACCCCCGTATGACACACTTACTTCCGGGGTTTCGCTGAGTATAATCGGGACCACACTTTTCAAGAAGTACACAAACATTTTGGTTGCATAAATATGACGTGAAGCTTAGTTTTAAAAAATGAGGTGCAGAAAACAACACATGACATGGCCGCGCAAGGGTGGAACGTCTTACGACACTTCCACAGTGCGGTTGGAAAATAGTATTGAGGATATTTCTTTCCGCACTGCACGTCGTGGTTTAACATTGCACATTAAAGGGATAGTTCGGAATTTTGGACATAATGTCTCAATTACAACTTACCCATGATGTAGTTAATTGATGGAAACCATTTTCAGCTAATTCCATGCTGTCCCTTCTTTTGGACATACACACGTTGCTAATGCTAGTGCAACTCTATGGTAACCGGTAGCATCCACTACCAAACGCACTTAAACACTCCACAGTGCACCCAAAGCAAATAAAATACGACGACAGTCAGTCTGGGTTATTTTGAGTGTTTATACCATCATTTTTGAAGTCAAACTATCGTTGAATCCTTTACTTTGTGCTGACCTATATTCTCTGTGGAAGTACGGCGGCGGAGTGATACTTTACGTTACCTACGAATGTACAACAACAAAGAAGAGCAACAAGTTGCAATGGCCACGTTCGCTCCGCCGCCGTACTTCCACAGAGAATATAGGTCAGCACAAAGTAAAAGATTCAATGATAGTTTGACTTCAAACATGATGGTATAAACACTCAAAATAACCCAGATAGACTGTCATCGTATTTTATTTGCTTTGGGTGCACTGTGGAGTGTTTAAGTGCGTTTGGTAGTGGATGCTACCGGTTACCATAGAGTTGCGCTAGCATTAGCAATGTGTGTATGTCCAAAAGATGAGACAGCATGGAATTAGCAGAAAATGGTTTCCATCAATCAACTACATCATGGGTAAGTCGTAATTGAGACATTATGTCCAAAATCCCGAACTATCCCTTTAAACGGCACACTTCTGCCAGTGCACTGTACGCAGGAAACAGGGCGCAGTAGATAGGGCTCTGATTCGGACACAGCCTATATGTAACAGGGCCCTATCTACTGCGTCCTGTCTCTTGTGTACTGTTTACTGTATACTATTTAGTATGCGATGTGCAGTATGCTAATAAATATACTCCATACTATTTTCCAACCGTACTGTGGAAGTGTCATAAGACGTCCCACCCTTGTGTGGCCATGTCACGTTTTGTTTTTGTTGCTATTGAAGGAAAACGTAAGTAAAGCTGCCCGTGATATTTATGCAACCTAAATGTTTGTCTTTTCAATGAAATACTTCTTGAAAAATATGCCCCAGAATATACTCAGCGAAACCCCGGAAGTAAGTATATCATCCGGGGGTCTTAAGTATACTACATTTAGAGAAAATTTTGCTTACTTAACTACTTTCTCGTCTTGTCTACTCAACAAGCATACTAGATTGTATGGAAGGGTGCTGATTCAGACACAGCCCAAGCTAATCAATGTTTCAGACCAGAAGAGCGATGGCCGATCCTTTTTGAGTAAAGTACTCACCGAGAGGAGTATGCTTGTTCCCCATCCACAGGACAGGAGATAGAAGGCACTCAGCTGACCGGATTCATCAAACTTGGTGTGTTTGATCTTGGACAGATGCATCTTCCTGTTTATTTTCTTCACACAGCCGTAGACATACAAAAATGAAAAAACATTCAAATGAACTGGTGTGTGCGTGTACACGTACATTTGTCAGACGAGACAAAATGTACAAGAAAAGGCTATCCAAGTTTCAGGACAGTAACATAAATGATGAAAAAAAATAAATGAAAGAGGTGAGACGGAGGCTTTGACACTCACATCGAGAAGACATTCCTGTATGACTGCATGAAATATTATGGCGATCAGCATATAGAAGAACACAGTGGCCATGTCCTTTGGGCCATGATGGAAGTAATTGACAGCCAACTCCTCCCCACCCTCTAGGAGAAGAAAGAAATGATACCCCAATCAACATTGCTACAACTGAATGTATTCGGGGGGAGGGGGGTTTGCCTTGGCCATTAAATGACCCCCCACCCGCTAATGTAGGTGTTATTATTAATATTATTATTACACATGTTACACATGCATTTCTATTTAAACTTTCTCAATGCTTTCTCACCGTAAAACTCACCATTTGTTGAGATGGTGACGTTGTGTTGAACAGTTATGAACAAACCGGCCATATGAGAGGTAACCTGGATTACAAAAAATAAAATAGACACAAGATGAACTCACTTAAGAGTTCATCTCGTGTCGGTGGGATCACACAGACAGATTGCATTAATTTACATTAATTTACATTACAATCGTTCACACAGACAATAAAATAAAAGCACCTAGCCTACATAAACAGATCGAATGACTAGATTTCTATGATCGCTTTTTACAAGATCATACATTCCTAAGATCAAAAAAGGTCACGTTTGCTTTGAGTTGTTCATGCAATAGACTACACTCAAGGTTACTTTTTTATAAAAGTATTACATTTAGATGTTCACCTGGATATATCATAAATTTCACTCAATGTCGCGGTGTACTCTTCGCCGTTTTTGATATCATAACAGAATTAGTTGGATGTTTTCAACGCACAATAATGGATAAATTACATTAACACCATGTTAGTATTTGTGCAGCACTTACCGTTTTCTTGGGAGACGGTAAAGCATCTGTATGTTTACACATTTATATATTTAACAAAGGACGACATGCTGGTTAAATATATTTCTCAATGACCAATAAATCACACCCAGTGGACTGGAATATGCAGCCTCATGGTACAGTATGGTTCCTGGACAGCACGGGCAGAGATCGCGCCCTGTCAATGAATGAATGGCGGTTGATGTTTCCCAGATCTCTCAATAACCAGCCTGGCATAATGACTATGGAACTGGGCTTGCAATTGTGAGGTTGTAGGTTCAACAACCAGGTGGGGGGCACTGCCGTTGTAGCCATATCCTTGTTCAAGATAAATTTGTCATTCTAGGGGAAAATTGACCCCTTTTAACCTTGTCCTCTCAGATTCTTCTGATAATTGACACCCATAACATAACCTTGACGTAATGACCATTGTTTCAGGGCTGATCCATTTCAGGATTTTGCACCAACTTCATTATTTAATTAGCTCAATCATATCTTGAGCTGGAATTTGTAGAGGCACCAGTTACAGCTACAGACTGCAAGTGTATGCTAAAGATTTTACTGTGCTGAAGTACAGGAGTGAACCAGCGTAGTTTAGAGAGCTGTCAGAAGACTAGAACTAAGGATATTGGTTGGAACAAAAAAACAGGACCGGAGCTCTGTACCCCTTGTAATAGTACTGTAAAACAAAAAGTACAAGAGATCCCACTCTGTAAACTGGCATACATCAGACTATAGAGGACAACAATTGAAAAGTTGAGCAACATTTTAAAAAGCAGTTTTGAGATAATTAGATTATTAATTTGAATTCTAAATTAATTAATTCAAAGAATTTAGTCAAAGTAGTCAAACATGACCCATGTAGAGCAAGTCTTTGTGATTACAATGAGACCAAGATATTTATTTATTTTAATCATTTACGGTTGTCAAACTAGGTCTCAAAAGTAGAGGTGGGTAGGCCAAAAATTTGGTGAAAATGGACAATTTTCCCTAAATTAATGGTTTGTGGGTTTTTTTTCTCAAAAGTATAACAATCGTCATTACTCGAAGGTGACATTATGCGAGTCAAATATCATAAATATCTTAGAGGTCAAGTTTAAAAAGGGACTATTTCCCCCCGTAATGACCTAAATGGATTAAGTAAAATGTCAGTGGTATAAGCGGGTTGCATGTAAAAGAATGTCAGCTGTATACATCTGTGACGTCTGCTAAAATGCCGAAAAGGAAAAAATATAGCCAAACAGCACCAAAATCACGAGAAAATTGGATAACATTAGCTGCTGTGCCGTATCGATGCTATATTCTAAAGAAGAGGTTCCGACCAGAGGACCCACAGTAATACTGATAGAATGCATTATCTGTAATCCATCCTTTATTACAATGTCGACTATCACGTTGAAATACGACATTAGCTGATGCCTTCACTACAACCGCAGGTTCATCGTAACCAATGCGCCGCATGTGACGTAAGCATCATTCATTTGACGGATGTTATTATGCAGAGTGCATAACACAGTTAAGTTTATTTTATTATTTTTTTTGCACGTATCAACCCACGTCAGACGCTTTCACGAGTGAGTCCCGTTCTAAAGCTCGATCGCTGTGCTCAAGGGAGGGCATATTGGCTATTGTCTGATTAGCCAGCAACATATAGCACAGATGATAGCTAACGCATAGTATTGATGTGGAAAAACGAAACAAGAATTAAACGCTAATAAAATATTTGGCTGAAAGGATATCGTGAGAGTTTACGATGTCTGGAAGCCTGATGAGCTCATTTTCCTACTGCCTACTATTTCCTTTTAATTTTAATGCATCAGAACAAGAGCCTTTTTGCAGCAATGCGAAACGACACGTCTGGCTAACGTTAGACTAACGTTAATTAACATCGGAATTTTTCGGAATGCACCACCTCCTTACCTCAAACAACAGCCCAAGAACGAACAGCAATGCAATGCAGGAAACAATATCAGCATGATTCTGGATGACAAAATCGTGACTCAGTATAGGTGGATTCTTGTTCTTTTTTCTGATTCCCATGATTGTTCACATCTAGCTAATGCTGCATAAATCGCGAGCACTTTCCGTGGCCGTTTCCACAACTCTGGGGGGGGAAAGGGAAACGTCCACAGCGCTGTTCTCTCGGCCCCTTGCTCCAGTCCAGCTTAGCTCTGTGTGTGAGCCGCGGACAGCTCGCTTGCTATCCACCCAGCGGCTCCACAGCACAGGAGCTCCACGTGAGATTTGTGTTTGAGAAAGGATTCTTGACAGGCTTACAGCACTCTTTATATTATAGCGCCCCCTATCATCTTGGTGGTATAAAGGCACTGGTCTCCTTTGAAAATCTTTATTTCACAAGTAAATCAATTTCATATGCTAGTACTACAAAGGGGGAAAGCAAATTAAGTTTGGCCATCTATATACAATATTGTATAACATAATGGAAATCAATCATATACGGTGAAATACACATTGCAAATGTCGGGGTTAAACATTCAGATCAAGATGACCCAATCTTTAAAGGAGAAAGACAAGTTTCTGACTGGGATCACTGGTGACTTCAGTGTCTGCAAGAAGCTTAAAAGTTTCCTTCAGTATTGTCAGGCAGGTCAAGAATCTTCAATCTCACAGGTGCCATGATATAAACAAACAAGCGGGCTTAATCTTTAATCGTAGGCAGTGGGCTTTCAGAAGGGCCAGTAACCACAAGAGATTCTCAAACAAGCAGGGGATCAAAACACAAGGCAGGTCAACACACGACACACAATAGAACCTTCCAGAAAACCCCCCACCCCAAAAAACCCCAACTCCAAGCACTCCATTCAGGTGCACTCAAAACTGGCACTTTATGTAACAGTGGCTGATTAATGCCAGGTGTTCTCAATCACCATTGCACAACGTCCCTTCCCATGGCCGTGGGTGGAGCCCACACATTGATAAGCATTTTCATAAAAGTTGCTACATTCTTGGGCATGGTGTTAGATTAAACGATTTGAAATTTATTTGAAACAGCATTTGAAAAATCTTTGCATTAAATATTAGAACATTTAATATTTCATTTTTTTCTTTGAAATAATTTATGAATTCATAATTTCAAATACTTCAAATGCAAGTATGTGGTTTCTCAATAAAGTATTTTCAAGTGCTTCAAATGGAATTTCTTTTTTGAAAAAACAAGGACAAGCATGCACAACAAGGTCTGTGGATGCTTGTGAGTAAAAGGGACATTGGAATGTTGATTTTTTTTTAGCGTTTTGAGCGCCAAACTTTGGACCAGTTGAGGTCCGTTCTTGACATTTAAGTCTAATTTACAGAAACCCAGGCCAACAGTAGCTGGAAAAACCCTATTATCTTCTCATAGTTTGTTCTTCCATCTGCTGCTTTTACTCGATTCATTTTCTGTAGAAAAAGAGATGCATTGAAAAATATTAAAATGGCCACACTGGGAATATATTAAGAATATGACACACCAGTCAACGACACAAAGTGCTGAGGATATCACAGATTTTACAAAACAGCAAGAGAATCTGCATTGGATATGGACTGTGACTACTTTGATGGAGCCCCTTACTAGTGACTTCTTGCAATCCAAAGGTACTGTTGTTACTCTGGGAATCCCATCAGTGAGTGAGTGAGCTTTAAAAGCTGCTTGGCCACAATCCGGACTAATTCGGGGCCGAATAAGCCATGGCCAATTTCGAAATTGGCTAACCGGCATAATTTTGGCATCATTACATTACATTACAATTACATTACAATCATTTGGCAGACGCTTTTATCCAAAGCGACGTACAATAAGTGCATATTGAAGGTCATTGACGCGACTACAAAGCAAATCCGACAAAGCACAACTTTCTCACAGCGTATGAGCTATCCCTAGTAATAAACATGAGTAGTACACACAGTCAGCTATACATTCGGAACTATAAAATAACCAAAAACACAAGTTAAATAGAAAACAAGCAAAAAATTTTTTTTTAAACAGGAAGCGAGTACTATAGAATGGCCCTATATAGGTATTTTAGTCGAGGTGGAGTCTGAAAAAGTGCGTTTTCAGACCACGACGAAAAACAGACAGTGTTTCAGCTGAGCGCAGCAGAGTGGGGAGTTCGTTCCACCACTGGGGAGCTAGGGTGGAAAAGCTCCGCAGTCGGGAACGAGCGAGAGCCGTTAACACAGAGGGAGGGAAGTGCAAGTCGCCCTGCAGCAGCAGAGCGAAGTGGTCGAGCAGGAGAGTAGTGCTGGAGAGTAGTGCTGGAACGAGCATGCATCAGAACGAGATTTGACACGAAGTAACATGGCATGAATGAATAAAAAAACAGAGCATATTACATGTATGTGGTAATGCATCTGATCTTTGAATAATATCTTTGGTTAAACAGGATGTTCAAGGTCTGTTTGTGCCCAGGTATAGTACAGAAGTCAATCATCAGCTGCACAGTAAAATAACATGTCAAAGTCTTCTGTTTGTCCAAAATTAGTTTCCCAAACTGTCCTGCAGATTGGGGCCACTTGGCCCCTTTGAGATATACTCATGACCTCTCACTGCAGAAGAGCAGTCGTACCACAACTTATAATTACGTACCACAACTTATTTTTCCCTCTCTTTCTAGCTTCTTCAGGTGATGCACAAGATTCACTTCAGCTGCTCTGTGAAGACTTTCAGGTGTTTCCTGATTTAAAAAAAAAAAAAACAGACATCAGGATTAATATGCTAAACATTATTTTATTTATTCAGGAAAGGCAGTACTGAAACCATTCACCTGGTTTTGTATGTGTATTTTTGTTTTGAGAATGAACGCAAAGTCCTTTCAGTAATGACTGAGGATCATGTACGTATCATTACTCAAATGTAATTTGCAGGGATACACTGCTAACAGGAGTGCAAAATGGCCGACATACATTTGGACAACCCATTTTTTTCTGTCTTTACCATTAAAAACACACACGTTCCCTTGTGCAGTTGAATGACAGGGGAGCCATTACTCTTGTGAGTGAAAGCAGATTCACACGGCGTAAAAAAAACGCTCACGGTACCTTGTACACCACTTTTACGAGCTCTGCGGAGGTGAATGCCGTCCCAGCTCTCGCCTGCAGAACGCTCAGTATCTGCTGCTCCCTCAGGTTTCTGTGAGTGATGTATTCCTGGATTTTCCTGCCAGCGTGCTGCACCACAGGCCCGTGACCTACGGCGGTTATCGTAAGAGTGACCCGCGAGACATTTCCATCGATTCTGCTTGCGTTGTCGCCGCCGCGCACTTGACCAGCAGACCTCCGTACCGTTTTCACAAAGTCTAATGGCGCTGGAGCTAACCTGGCATCTGCATAACTATGATAAACTTTGTTAATAATAATACAGATCATCCTGTGACAGTGAGGCGATCTCCCTTGTTCTGTACAGATCGGAGCACATTGTTCAGTAGGATTTTCCCCATTATGTCAAAAATGGCCAAATTAGATTTTTACTTCCCATTCATTCTTTTTGTTTGTTTGTTTGTTGCCCCTTTCCCCTAGTTTTTTTTTCTTTCTTCTCCAACTGCACCACAGACAACTTGCATGACTGTACCTCAAGCCTTAATGATAACTAATAGAGTGCCTCTGGATATTTGCATCTGCTAAATTAAATTAGGGGACTGGGCTTGCAACTCAAAGGTTGGGCTTGCAACTCAAAGGTTGTAGGGTCAATTCCCAACTGGGGTGCTCCTGTTGTACTCTTGTACACGGTACTTGACCTGAATTGCTTCGGTAAACTATCCAGCAGTAGAAATGGACTGCGTGTAAAAATGTACATCGATCCGGACAAGAGCATCCCCTCCTAGATGCCAACATGCAATGTACCGTCACCGTACATTTTATTAAAAAATTGCGAATGTGAGAAAAGGGTGCAAACCTGGGTATATCAAGTCGGCCTCGGAGTTCAGCAGTATCTGCAGAGACCGCATGTAATCGTACAGGTCCTCAAACACCGTGGTCCCTTCCCCCAGAACGCAGTCTCCAGAGAACACCGCCCGTTCCTCCTCCAGCATCAGAGCCATATGGTCATCCGTGTGGCCGGGGGTGAAAAGGACCCTGGCGGGGGGCGAGAGAAGGCAAAAATACAACCCGTCCAGACATGGCGGTGTAGTGCTTTTTGGGCTTAGCCGCTCCCAATTTCTCTACGGGGCGACTCGTCATGGGTTTCTGCGATCTCAACTTTCTTCACTGTGCACCACTCTGGAGCCAATGATCCAACAGGTAGTCTACACACTACGCAATCAAAGAGACTGCGCTGTAACTAATGTGGTATACTCTCAATAATCTGCCTTTGAGTTTCTGTTGGAGGTTCAGAGTTCAAAAGATTTGTTGAGGAACTATACAGTTGTGCCGTTAAGGCTTTCCAGTGGCGGGAACGCTCAATGGCAGTGTTGTAGCTTTTGCCGCTTTCTACACCAGTGCTATTAAATAAGGGCTAAGACCGTATCGATTTACTGCTAACAAACAGGAAGTGAACTAGCCTTGAAAATAAGTCCTTAGATTGGGCTTGAAACCAAATAATGGATATGTCACAGAGTGGCCTACACCTATTGTCATAAACCTTTTCTGTAAGATTCAACCTTGTAATTATTAAGAATCTTTTCAGTCTCTTTTGATTGTGCCGAGGTTCAAGCCGACGTACTTCAGTGTCGCTCCCTCTGTTGCTATGACATCCCCATCCTTGAGGTAAGAGTATTCTTTCCCTTCTGTGGTTAATTCTTCAATGGGCGGAGTTCGAGGAAGTTTGCTAACCCGCAACTCAGAATCTACAAGGATAAAATAAAAGGGAAGGTGTATTTAAAAGAATACAAATTTCCCTAATTGTTGCCACTTTCAACTGTGTAAACCAAGGTGCAATTAATCCAACAAGATGAACAGTTATTCAGTTGTAAACAGAGATTTTGTACTTTGCTTAGAGCAATGACATGATGTTGTGAAAATGCAGGTGCAACAGTGCAGCCTAATTCTAGCTCACCTGCACAGACATCCCTACAAATGTCCGGCACCCCTCCCGTATGGTCGTTATGCCAGTGTGTTACGATAATCTCTTGAATGGTGGTGTTGAATTGGCTCAAGGCTTGTTTTAAACAGCTGATGTACTCTGGGACTGAAGGCTCTCCAGTGTCTATCAGGACCCGTCTGAAAAATAGAAAAATGCACCAAATCAGTCCAGACCAGAGATTACGAGGGCTTGAACCAAAGAAAGATTTTAGATATATGACAAGATACGCAACTGGCACTTTTCCCCATTGGATTTTTGTCCGCACAAGAGGAAGTGATCAGGCATGCGCAGTAGTGTCTTCAGTTAGCTTAGCAACTAAAGTTACATAACGTATGCTAAGAGTGGCGTGCATCTGACCGGCGCTAGCTGGATTCAAACTTGGTTTTCGTTGGATAACGTCAAAATCATAACAAAATCATGTTGTCTGTCTAATACAGGGATCTCAAACTCCAGTCCTGGAGGGCCGGTGTGTCTGCTGGTTTTTGTGATTTCCTTTCAATCAGCAGCCAATTTAGGCCTTGGAAACAAGGTGTGCAGACTCTTTAGCCAATCAATGACTTAAATTAAACACTTAAGTGCAGGAACACATCGAAAACCAGCAGACACAGCGGCCCTCCAGGATTTGAGTTTGAGATCCCTGGTCTAATAAGTTCCAAGTGCGGACGTTCCAGCCGCGAAGTTGGACCTCTTGCACCGCCTACCCTCTTTGCTTGAACTAGCCTTTTGGATGAGGCGCACTCTTGTGAAGAGAGAACCTGCTGGACAGGACAAGTGGCATAGTTGCCGTAACTTATAGTTGTAAAGCAGGGATGTCAAACTCATTCCATCGAGGGCCGAGTGTATGCAGGTTTTTGTTCCAACTGTGCCCTACACCAGCTGATTTCACTAATTAGCTCAGCTCTTCAACCAAGGAGGTGAACTAATTAGTGGAATCAGCTGGTGTAGAGCATGGTTAGAACAAAAACTTGCATACACTCGGCCCTCAATGGAACGAGTTTGACACCACTGTTGTAAAGCATTGAAACCAGAAACAAGAAACAAGGTCACATTTAGCTATGCAGTTACCTACCTAGGTAGAGGTAACCAGAACATCATGCAGTCCTGATATTTGCCCACCTGTATAGCCTATACTGCAGAGGTGGAAATCCAGGGGACATAAAGTAAAAGTCCTACCATGTGTTTCTTCCACCCACTCAGCCAGCTGATTTCACTAATTAGTTCTACCTCCTCGCTGAAGAATTATGTTAATTAGCAAATCCAGGTGATTGGAGCAAAACACTGGGGAGGACATTTACTTTATGTCCCCTGGATTTCCACCTCTGCTATACTGTAACAGATTGCTAACGTTACAATGGATCATTTACATGAAGTGCAAGTAATGAAACGCTACACGCTTGCTTCACACATTATTAACGAACTGGATGCAAATGACAGAAAAACAATGCAGAACTCTAATTTACCTACAAATTCCGATAATTACACAACAATTCAGTTGTTTACAGTGATATATAAACTTAGGAAGATTGCTGAGGTTATCTTCCTGGCTATCTCACAATTTCGCGGCGACTCAGAACAATAGCTATATAAGTTAACGTTATATATTTTTAAATAGCCTGTGCTGCATTTTAAGAAATTAACTTGCGCTTCATTCCCAGCTAACTTATGGTTAGCTCAAATGCAATACCACTAGCTATGTGGCTATAGGCTAGCTACCTTTTCCCCGTTCCGACCAAGTACGTATTCGTTCCCTGAAGTGTCATGGGTCCAGGATTACAGCCAAGGACGCGAACAACTCTGGACGATAGTTGTTCTATACGTGGTATAACCGTAGTCATTTTACTCTTACTACCTCGCACAACCAGATAAACGGCGAACAAGCAATGTAACCTTTGAGCTTCTCCGTACAACTCTACTGAGGAGTTTCATCAAAGATTTTAGATATATGACAAGATACGTAACTGCCGCCTTTCCCCATTGGATTTTTTTGTCCGCACCATAGACTAAAAATAGGTCCGAGCGATCAGACATGCGCAGTAGTGTTTTCAGTTAGCTTAGCAACTAAAGTTACATAACGTATGCGAGTGGCGCGCATCTGATCGGCGCTAGTCGGATTTAAAGTTGGTTTTCGTTGGATAGTCAAAATCATAACGGGTTGTAAGTAGTAGTATTGGGTCCTGACAACCTAGGCATATATAATCTAAAAAGAAAAGGGAGATTTTTGATTTCATCTATCTGATAATGACCCGTTTAGCGAACTGTTTTGTAAAACTCCATTGACTGCCAGTCATTCAATGAGCGCCTGTTGTCTGTCTAATAAGTTCCAAGTGCGGACGTACCAGCCCCGAAGTTAGACCTCTTGCTCCGCCTACTCTCTTTGGTTTCATATCTGCCTGGAATCAGTTCAAAATAATGCAATAGTGCCCCCTCGTGGTGGATTTAGTTCAGACACCCCCAGGCACGGCCAAGACCACTAAGAAGTTGAACGGAACATGCGGTCACAAATATCGTAGGCTAATAGAAAGAAAGGATAATTATTTTCGATGTCAGCTATAAATAGTTTTCACTAACACTCACCAATTTAATGTAGAGTTGACAGAAATAATTCCAAAAACAACTTACGCAAGATTGGAATTCTCAATAAGACAAACAACCATAAAGTTTCTCTTGGAGTGAGCTTTTAAAACATAATAAACATTAATATAATGTTGCATAATAAAGTGCAAATTCTGTAGCTGTTAGAAGTCCAAAGGCCAAGAATGACAAAATGTTTTAGTTCAATTTTAACAATACATTTCAGTCACATCCTGTTCTAAATCTACATACCATACTGTACCATGGAATAATGGACAGTAGATGTGTTGGTTACTTTTTACTACTTAAACAGAAATGAAATGAATTAAATTAATTAGTTAAATTAATTATTCTGGACGATTATTTATATATATATATATATATATATATATATACAGTATATATATATATATATATATATATATATATATATATATATATATATATATATATATATATATATATATATATATATATATATATATCAAGTCAACCAATGCATCACAGTTCTATGGTACCAAAATGTAACCCTCACTGTACCATTAGCCATTCACAAAAAATAAAAATAAAAACACATGCACACACACACACACACACACACACACACACACACACACACACACACACACACACACACACACACACACACACACACACACACACACACACACACACACACACACACACACACACACAAAGAAACATGCAGAACAATCTACTGCCTTCTACTGTGAACCCTCAGATGTCAGTCAAGGAATTACCACACTTATCTTAATTTACACAGACACGTGTTGATGAAAAGGCAAACTTTGGGGTCTGCTTTTAATTTTCTGATCATGCCAGTGATGTCTCTTGATTATAAGAACCGTGACCAACGCAAGAGATGTAGTATGCATCTGATCATTCTGCCTAAACTCTGGCAAGAAGAGTTCATAGACATCGCCGCCACTGGTAATATGTAACCAGTTTCACTGGTTTTGGGTCACTGGCGGATAATTTCCTAATTTGGGAATGGCTTGTACATGCACTTTGTGTGGTACAGCAATGGGCTTCTTTAATCAAGGAAATTCCTGTTCATTACAGAACTAGTGATGTCAGACTAGGAAACGAAGCAGGTTTACGTCCAATTCAGTGCAATCACTGATGGAGGCCCAGGCTATGATTCACAGTGGCTCTGTAAATAAAGTCCACATGTGACAAAGGAAGAAACATTTCTGGGGGGAAAAATATGTCCGTAAAATTTAATCTTAAATCCTGGGAAATGTCTTATTTCATTTCTACAGAAAACACAGCCTGTTTACAACCTTCAGCCTAAAAACATGCTGCACTTGCAAGGTTCAATTTTTACTTCCCAAAAAGGAGAACCTCTCAATTGGAACCTTTTTTAATCTGGCAGCCATATTGGATTCAAAGCAAAGCAGTCAACCAATCCTTACGATTCAACTGAATGAACAGGTACTGTTATATATTATCTAGGCATGCGGTTCCCTTACCTAGAATGAATTGCATTGCCTATATTTTCATTTTATATTTGCTCTTGACACAGCAAACAGCTACATTCAGTAGCCATATATTTTTACTAAACAGCTTGGAACAGTATCCCAGATTTGAGCAAAAAGTGTTGCTCCTGACGTGTCACGTCACGTAACAGGTTTCTAACGACGCCATCACCACAGGCTTCTCGCAGCATCATGGGATAGCTTGCGTGGCAGTCCATTTGACTGGATGAAAGACAGACAGCACACATCTCTTGTGCCTGCTCCTACAGTAATAGGAATGATGGATTGTGGAGCATATCTGCTTATTTATTTTAGGCTAGTCATAGGGACATGGCAAAAGGATACACATGAAAGCCCCCAGGAGGTGGTTGTCAGGAGCAAAGGGTGAAATTATAAATGAGCGATGCTTTCCCAGCGAGCTATACGCACTCAGCAAGGCAGCGGAAGCTTTTAAATTGCCTGTCTGTTCCAAAATGTTAGATTCTTCTCTGATTGATAGCAATCCCAGTTTTATTCGGGAAGGCCGTTCTATCACTGGGTGGATTACTATTCAAACCACTATTAAAATACTACTTTAAATGCTTCCCTCTGTGACACAATATAAGTAAGGGTTTCATCAGGCTTCACCGTGTATAAAAATAATTGCAAAAATAAAAAAGTGTGGCAGCTGCCTGAATTAAAATATTTACAGAGTTTGCTTCAGTGGTTTAATTCAACGGCGTTCTGTGGCATTGAAGAACACAGACAGTGAGCATAATTAAATATAATGAGTAGTGAACACGTGGTTCACTTTAATGCATAGTAGTGCAATGTTCATACGTAACTGACAGTATGCACATCTTTCTTGGGTCTATCAAATGGTTATGATAATGAATGCAAAAAAATGTATTATTACATTTCTAGTGCCCAGAAAATATGCCTAGATTACCATCTCACACATCTATGGTTTTCAGGCTTTTTGTGAGACAGACACTTACTGCAGTTATTCAAGTCACTGTTAATGGTGAAGGAAGGAGTGCCTAAGGGTGATGATTTTAAGGTACATTTTTTCACCCCCATCAGTCCCCCAGGCCCTTGAATAATGTATTGGTGACGTCACAGCTTGAGGGTCTAAGAGGTAACTTGAGTGCATTCTTGGTATCCTCAATTCCTCCTCTTCCTTGTGGCAAGGTGACGCACTCACACCCTTTATCCCATTTGGAGAGGAAGTGGCACTTTTCATCATTCCCAAATAAAAACAAAAAGTGTCCCTGTGTGTGTGTGTGTGTGTGTGTGTGTGTGTGTGTGTGTGTGTGTGTGTGTGTGTGTGTGTGTGTGTGTGTGTGTGAAAGACACGTTAGACCCCTAACCCTCACAATGAGGAGCGATAGTACTGCTGCTGCTCACAGATGTGATTTGTTGCAAACAAAACTGCAACCTGCATGTGGTGAAGCAGATAAGAGCTGATTATTTAATGGCGCTAGGCATGACACTGAATGTGCGAGTGAACAGATGGGCAGTGAGCAATCAGATGACAGCCTACCGGAGCTGTGCGCTGTGCTGTCATCCCATTCTGAGCAAGTGCCTCCATTTCACTTTATCACGCCCCTTTTGCACAACCCGCTCTTATGAAGAATACATTTCCCGAACACTACCTGCTCACCAAGACGGCTAGCTATGGCAGCAATGATTGTACATACTGTAAGCATAAAATATTTTATGAGGGGGGAAAAACTGATTTATTATATATTATTACGTTTTTGCTTCTGAAAAAAGAATGTAACTGGATATGCACATTAGACACAATGCTATCCAAGAGACTTTTGTGAAGGCTTTCAGAAGAAGTCTCTTGCGTTAGAGTCCTGCCGTTACCTGTTTATCTGATGAAATGATGTCATTCGTTGCCTCTGGAGATATCTCTGCCCTTGTGTCCTAAAATATACTCGGCTTATATTTGGCACCATGCAGAGTGAATTTATGTTGCAATGCATCATGGTCCTATATGAATATATGATCCTCTTTCGTGGGGTTCATGTATGGATAGCATATATTTACCATGTCTTCATCCACAGTCTGAAATAATGATACCCCATCAATAAGCAACCTCCTCCAGCACGGTGTTCACATAATGAAATGTTGACATGATGAATGTGTAAATATACAAATGTATGCGAGCCTCATTTTACCTGACGAAAAGCAGTGTTGTTAAAACGTCATCCTGTTTGCTTGCGCAATAAATCAAGAGTAACAGCAGAGTGCAGCTATTCCTTCTGCACCTCACTGAATTTATGTTTGCCTTGCGACTGAAATTATGAACAGTATGCGTACACCTTGCCTTATTCTAGAGCAGCGAGGACACCACGATGAAATACTTAAAGACACGTGTCCTCGATTTCTGATTGTGACATTTCCAACATAGCATATTTCTGTTCTTACAACATTTTCTCAAGCGTAAAGTACCGGTAAATTACTTGAAATAAAAAAAGATGCGGTGAAACCAGTGTTCAACGGAGGTTCGGTGAACTTTGCGGCACGGTAAACCACTGGCCAACATGGATACTGGCTGTGATGCATTAAATCTGCAGTAAAAATTGACCTGGCAGAAGTTTTGAACTAGGTACCTGAGGGGAAAGATCGAAAAAAGTGAAGCATCAAAGCCTCTTTGATGTAACACACGCCCCCCCCCCCCCCCCCCCCCATCTGCACTTGATGAGAAAAGTACATGAAATGTGTTTTGATCCAAACCAAGAGGACACAGAGAAAATCGTGACAGGAGAGAGATGTTTTCATGAACCCAGAAATGGGTGGAGCTACAAGCTGTCAATCACTCACTTTTTTTTTTTGAAGCACTTGTTTTGTGCTCAATTGCAAAATGCAATTGAGGCAAAAGTAGTGACTCCCGGACAGAATGGATGCATTCCATTTCACCAATATGCTGATCCGTAAGGCACCATTTTAAGGCAGGAAGTAGAACTTGCCGTTTTAAGTGCTGTTCCTAATCGTAGGCCTCACAGGAATACTGCCTCCTAAGTTTCGGCTGGTCACTTGGTTCTTAAAAAAGTTTAATTTACCCTTTTAAAATGTTTGTGACCCCCTTAATTATCAAGTCCTAAACTATTTCGGGGAAGATTGGCCTGGACTCTTTGAGGCCAGCTACCCTGCTGGTGAGGGTATTTATCACTGTAGTTTGGATACAGACATAGAAGGTCTCCCAGCTGCTCGCCAACCCTAAGCCAGTCGGCAGACTTGAATATCTCTGGTAGATAGCTATAATAATTGGCTGAAACAACAATAACATTTTTGCTTTGTAAAAGTTCCCAACTTTTATTATCACGAACCATCGATCAGAAAATCTGAACAATAACATTTTTTCTTCCTCTCAGAGCAATTCAGTTTAGTCTTCAGCCAAGCAAAAGAACAAAAAAAAAAAAGATATAGGAACTGAAATCAAACAGGGCTTTGCTCTGAGATTGCAAATACTGGCTTTCCAGACAATAATTCGAGCCCAGGCATGCCTATTCAAGGTCCCGTGGCCTAAGTACTGCAGTGGAATAACAAAGAGAAATAAGGAAGACTATTAATGAGACCGCACCCGCTCTCTCTACACGTGGACTGGTGCTCGACCGTTGTTTGGCCGGGCTTCCCTGGGGATCAAGCGTTGACTGTGACCGACGTGTGAATCGGTTGCAGCAAAGCATATTAATAACAATACCATTCACAAAAACCTCTGATTAAAAGCCAGTGGGGGGGCAAAAATATTTTTAGACAGAATATCTTAGAAAGAACTGCCCATCAGTAGGGTAAGTGGATTGGCTGGACCACCTCTGCTGACTTCTGTCAAGGAAACGTGGTGCCGGACGGGTCGGGTCAGTGCTTCACATAGGCTCCTGGCTCTATTCCCCAAGGCCCCAGGCATTAACAGGGCATTGCTTGTGCAGCCAGCAGAGCCCCTCTGTGGGCTACAATCCATCATTCCTGCGGCTCCCTGTGTCATTACTGCCACCCCAGGGGTCCCCTGTGGGGTCCCCCAGTTCCGCTGCGCTGAGAGTGGGGCTCCGGGGTTCTGTCCGTGGTAACTGAACTCCTCATTACCGAGGACCCTACAGTAACTCTGTGTGTGGCCCCTGGGGGCCACTCAGCTATTAGCATAACCCTGACCGTCCCAGACCTTATTTAAGCACCCCCTTGTTTTTGTGGGGGTCACAGCAGTGGGGGTTATTAAGAGGTTCAGTGCCCAGGAACCCACCACCCACATCCTCTCCTTGCATCATGGTATGGTCCCCTGAATTAAGCAGTGAAACCCTTCCTCACCTTTCCTGAATTATGAATGTAAAGGAATCCTAGTTTTCATCGTCCCTTCACAGAGAATCTTGATGCTGTCAGCTGTGCTTCCTTTATCATCCAGCAGGTGGCACTGTGTTTGTATCAAATAAGAGGTGGAACAAATGCGGAACACTTTCTATTCTCCCAATTAAATAATTAAACATAAGAATAATCCATTACATTAATATTATCTGTCAGGATTCTTTTATGCTGCAATATTTAATATTGTTCCCTTCTGCACAAACTCTACCTACCTGTCGCTCATATGATTGCAAGGAAATCGATTAAGATTTGTTTCACATAACCCTGTTAGTTTTTGAAATGTATTACTTTTCATTTCGAAATATTATTGTACTTTTATATCTGTACAAGGATTATGACTGTGATGATTATGAGAGTATTTTCATGAGAGATCTACATGTCTGCAGGCAGACCCTTCTCCTATTTCATATACAGGGTAACATTTCACCCCCCCTGCTAAGGCAAGTACACATGCGTTACATAGACCCCCCCCCCCCCCACTCCCAATTCCTGAAGAGAGCTCCACCAAACCTCCACCTGTCTAAATCTCAGCCCTCTTGGAGACAGACACTGTACACTAAACCCCTCACCATTATTAGTTACATTAGTCCCTTCTACAGCAATCATTCAGTCAGTCTTATCACCATTAACCCTTCCCTCCACACCTGTTAGTGAAGCAAGCAAAATGCACAATGGCAGGAGAAATGTAACCGACTCGCACAGGAAACTGGGGAGCTTCTCAGAGCGTAGGCTACAGTGCGGTAAGCTGACCGTCGGTAGGACAAATTTTCACACGAGGCTGACAAACTCCTATAAGTCACTTTGACACGAGGACAAGCAATCACAAAGGCATCCCTGTCCTGAGACGGGAAGGAAGCGGAGCCGTTTCTGCCAGGGTGTTTGGCAGGAGCGGGCGCTAGTCTGTCCCAGTGCCTTGGCTTGTCTGGTGCGGACTCGACTCTCTCTCTCGAGCGATCTGAACGGGGCGTGTAAGCGTATTTACAGCTCTGACACCAAAACAGGTATGTCTCCCCACAACCCTGATTAACGGGTTCCCACTGAAACAGTCATGCCAGCCTGGAGAAGTATTCCGCCTGTACGTATGTAATATATGCCTCTCAAAGAACAGCTGTTCCAAATCAGAAACAAAAATTTTGTTCCAATCACCTGGATTTGCTAATTAGCACAATTCTCCAGCCAGGAGAAAGAACTAATTAGTGAAATCAGCTGGCTGAGTTCATGGGTGGAAGAAACACATGTCAGGCCTTTTATTTTCTGACGCCTGGATTTTACACCTCCGGTGCTCACACAGTAAATGAGGATGATATATATAGGGTAGTCTGGGAACCCGGCTGAAAATGCCGTCACATTTAAATGCTTGGCCTTCTCCTGCAGCCTACATGTATTAGCCTGTGTCCCTTTCCTCTGTCCTGTTTGTTTTGACTCACTTTATAAGATATGCGCTTTCTTTACACCCATATGGTTTTTGCAAATAATGTGGTTGCTGTCCTTTTGCATTTCTCATGGGTTCTCATGGGTCCTTTAAAACCTTACAAGTTCTTGATTTTGAAAATGGAAAATTGAGGGCTGTGAATGAACCTGGATTTAGTAGCTCTGGTAGCCTCTTCATATTCTGTTGGTTTATGCTGTCTAACTGAACTCACTTACATTCTATGTCACTATGCACCCATTCAATGAAACTGCTGTAAATGCTGTGGCATCTGCATCCTAGTGACCACAACACATCCAGTTCCCTACAAATAAAACGGTGGCAATTTAAGGATGGAAGTTTCAATCAAAGCAGTAACTTCAAAGGAGTCACTTTAGATTTTAGATTTTTTTTCACTGTAATAAGATTATTCCATTACAAATATTCCATTCCATTATAAAAAAAATAAAAAAAAAGGTATTGGGAAATGATGAATATTGCCCTTGAAAAGTATTCCCAGGAATAAAAGAATGAAGAATCTCTCCCAGTGTTCACTCTGTCTTTCCACACATCCGTCCGTCATCACTGCAACTTGACCCTGGTGATTAATGAACAGATCCGTGAATGATCCTAACAGTATTGTATGTAAAGAGAATATATTTTTAATTTTTGATTTTTTAAAAATGGAATATAGACACAAATGCAACCAAATGGGGGAAGACACAGCAACAACAAAAATGGAACAAACCTAAACAAAAACTAATTAAAAAAATTAAAAAACACTGAAAGAAGAAAAGAAAAACAGGCTACATCACAGGTGTGTGTGTGTGTGTGTGTGTGTCAGGGGTTGGGGGTTGAGAAAACTGAAATAAATCTGCAACTAAACCCTAACGAATAACTAGGTAAGCCCCACCTGCTCCTTTAAATTTACCCAGGGTTCTTTGGCTCAGGCCTCTCTGCAGAACCCGTCAGCCCGCTGTACGTGCCGGGGGCCACCCACGGCCGTGAGAACCCGCGGGGCGAGCCATCCAGTCTGTCAGTGCGCCAGGAGCCCGGCCACATCGGCCTGCCCCGCTGGAGAAATGTCTCTTTGTCCCTTATCTCCGAAGCTCACCTGCCCTGACACACGTTAACCCCAGAGGTCAATAGCCGCTTTGTGGGGTTTGGTGAATAGGGGGTCCCAGCCTGGGCTGGAAGGGGGGCGGGGGGGGGGGGTCTTTGTTCAACACTGTTTGGATTCACAGACTCCTACCACCCCCTTCTGAGCCTAGAAAGCCCACAGCAAAGTATTCAGCGTTTTATCCTTTAAGTCGATTTAACTCTGAACTCCGCTCTAAGTACGCAGAACTGAGGGAGTTATGTTGCAAGCACACTAGCTGCTGTTCAAAGTTAACAGTGCGGGCAGTGACAGAGTGACAGCAGCACGTATGTTTGAGTCTTTTACATCACGTCTCCAAAAGGAACGATGCGGCAAATCGCCATATCATAGCTAACTTCAGCTCTTTAAAATCATGTATTTAAGACTACCTGTTATTGTATGCCTACAGTAGGCTAATCCTCTTGGTTTAGTGCTCATTCCACTTAGTTTGGACAGATTCTGAGTGGTTATTTTAATTTAATCTTTTTATGACAGGCATACATATGGGCAGCAAGTCCATGGCAGGGCCTTGAAAAAAAGCTGACTGCAGTTCCTGAAATTTTAGCATCAGTCTGTAGTCCTGCCCTTTAACCTCATTTACACATTTTAAACACAAACACGAAAATGAGATGAGCAAACGACACAGAAAAAAAATAGGCATCCATCTTTAAAGAATAGACCCTTGGGCCCTATGCGTACCAACAAAAGGTAGTAAAATGAAAGAACAACGGGTTTCATATAGAAGAAAAGCCCATTGTCTTGATTGAAAAGGTGGGTGAGAATATGAGTATTTCACTTTCCTACCCTCCTGCGGGGTTTTTCTTTGTTACCGAGGGGCGTGGCATTGTTTCAGTTGAGGCCTCCGCTGTCATAAACATGTCACTTTGTTTTGTCCAATGAAGCGCCTCCACCTTTCGCCTGTAAGGGCCTTGTATCAGGTCAGGCTCGCTCTCACACCTCTGCATTCAGACGGCAACAATGGGAGCGCGGGACGCACTTCAACCTGGCACCTTTTCTCGTCGCCTGTATGGAGAACGCGTCCCACAGTTCTCTGTCGAGTACCCGTCGAGCCATCAATACTCTGCAAATGAACATGAGCTCGCGGCCAGCCCAGACTGGCTACAAAAGGATTGTGGGAACACATTGTGTTGTTCTAAAGTTGACTCCAATAGCATGCAGTGAAAATACGTTATTTTCCCTTTCCCCCTGTTAATCGCCCCAGTTTGGAATGCCCAATTGCAACTGTATACCACCCTATAGTTGTAACACCCTGGCCTAAATTCACATTCACAGTATGTCCTTAACTTTGACTTACAAGTAAATGCAAGCATTATACTTTTAAAATATTGTTTTTAATGCTTTACTTTGCAGAAATCTACAGGGACCCTGGAATATGCAATTAATTGAAAAGTATAAAATTGCCTGCATTATTATCTATCTTAATTCCGACTGAATTTTATTTATATCAGATTCAATGCATTTTATCATCAGCTTTGAACAAGCTTGTGTTATGTACTTTTTGATTGTATATACAGTACATTATCAGAATGATAAACTTGTACCAGCAGTGCGTTTAGTGACCACAGAGGAAGAGATTGTTGACCACAGAGGAAGAGATTGGATGATGACAATGTCCATATCTCCCCTGACTTTATCAACTTCACCAAAAAGCGAGGCCTCTCCATTCTTCCCGCCCCCTCAATTTTGTGGCTTTGCCAGACTACAAAATTACCTTTGACCTCTGACTCCTTCTGACCTCCCAGGTCAGTTGTGTTGAGGCCACAGTCAAAATTATGATAATCCAGTGCAGAAGTCAATGTCCTTAACTGCCACATCTAGAGACTTACACATTGTCTTACATTACGGCCATTTTGCAGACGTCTCATCCAGAGCGGCTTACACAACTTTTGCTTTTTTTTTTTTTTTACATATTATCAATTTATATAGCTGGATATATAGCAATGCAAGTTGAGAACCTTACTCAAGGGTACAATGGCAGTGCTCTACCTGGGAAACTAACCTGCAACCTTTAGGTTACAAGGCCAGTTCCTAAACCATTATACTACACCGCTGCTCTTGCATGTTCTATCTGCGTACAGAGAACATGCAAGATAAGATTGCACTGTTTCTTTACTGAGAATCCAGAAAGCACCAACGAATTTGCTAAACTCAGTATTACAAGGAAGTGTGAAAAAATATGAAAAGTTAAAAAATTTTCCTCCGGATAACCAGATGTGCTACTCCTGATGTCCTCTATCCGCGAGAAGCCACATTTTTTGAGGGCAGTCTGGAGACTTTTTTTTGGGTTTGGATGTTTGGCAGCACCGACTGAGGTCGCGGGCTTGTTTTAAAATGACTCATTTAATTTCACCAGGCCTTGATCTGAGCTTGTTTTTACAGTCCTGTTGCTTCCCTGAAAGCATTCTTTCGCAGGGAAGGGGAACTCTGACATACACCACTGACACACACACACACACACACACACACACACACACACACACACACACACACACACACACACACACACACACACACACACAGGAACTCAATTGGTGGCAGCTTAAGTCAATTTTATCACTGAGTAATTTTCACGAAAATTTGAGATCACTGTATTTCCATGTAGGGGAGACGTTAATTGAATGGAAATTAAATATTGATGAATTTATATTGTAGCGCAGCTGTGGCTGACAGTGCATTTTAATTTTAAACAGCTGAAACACACTAGAGGCAGTTCCACAAAACGGACTGAGCAGTCCCATTGCAGATGGGAGTGTACTGAAGCAGAACAGAACAGTGGTCACACACTAACAGAGAGGGTCTGCCAGCACGGCCTTGCTTCATGGAGCTCCTTTCTCCACTAATCTCAGTTACAAATATCCGCCAGCCACTTTTTCAAAAGCATCCTTCATTCATCTTTCTTTTCGGAGAAGAAAGAAAAGCGGTCGTCAAATTGTCACTGGGCAGTTTATTTTTGGGCAGAGCTGGACCTAAGCCCCACCGCCCCCCTAGCAGATTTGGGCAGGTTGGATAGCTGTCATCTCCGTAACGGTTGCTTTCTTTCTCAGGATAAGCCTTTCGACAGAGAGGAACTTGAAGCAGCTCAGACCCCCGCTCTCAGACAGAGCCCGTCCAGAGGGACCATCACCGCCCTTTCATCTTAACTTGTGTTTCTTTCCCCCTTCTCTCTCTCTCACTCTCTCTCTCTGTTTTTATTTTCCATCAAATTGTTCTTTTATGAGCGGGAATGATTCATCTCACAGGCATAGCTTCCTTTAGGGTTTGTTCGTGATTTCGTTTTCGCACGTCCGAGAGGAAAGTCGTCCTCTTTCGTTTTGTCTGTTTTTCATTTTCTATAGTTATACAGAAAGATTTCTTTCTCTGCAGAATTTCAGACCCCTGACAGAAGCACAAAGAGAGGCCTTGACCGAGTAAACAAATGCACAAATTTAATCAGTAAACGCCAAAAAAAAAGGGAAGGGGTTGGATTGAATTTTGAGCTAAAGCTAAGGAAAAATGTTGAGTCTATTCCATGGACACAGAATGCACATGAATTATTTAAGCACTTGAGAAGCAGTAGATTCCACAAATGGCTGGAGTTTTTGGCAGCCCTTCCAGGGTACATCAGCTCGTGAATCAAAACCCACGGGGTTGCCATTTGTGCCGTAGGCCTAATGTGTGCTTCGCAAGTGACAGGTGTGATAGCTTAGGTTTAAATTGGGATCTCCGCCCCACGATTAGTGCTGTTGGGGGAATCCCAGTGACACCCTATCAGTGTGACAGGCCAGCTGAGCCCGTAAAAATTCCATGCCACACCCCTTAGCTGTGCGCTCTTCCTCAGGCACCCCCCCCCCCCCCCCCCTCTCACCACCCCAACCCCTTACCCCCCAGTGTAATATTTACTGTGGGTATGGATCAGCTCAATGCAGTGGGAATACAGATATATTTAGGCTGTGAAATGACCACGACACAAAACTTTAATACTTGCCGAGTCCCATTGAATAATAATTTTAGAAAAGTGATGTTACTTGCATTATTAACTTGACCAGAGCTTCCCTTTTTTCACTTCAGTGATTTATGTAGCAGTGCCTTTCCTATAGTAGACACCACCCACTCTTTGTAAATTATTTATGTCCTGTGACAGTGTTCGGTATCAGCACAGGCAATATTTCTTTAACATCTTAACAATCTGTTCATTATTGATTAAAAACATTAACCTTTACCCAATAAAAAATATGTTTCTACTATTGAAATATTTCCCCGATAATCTAACTGAAAGACTATGAAAACTACGTCGGCAGATTTACGGCTTAACGTGAAAACGATTCACCCGCTCAATATAGCCAAGTCCGTTAAATCATCACGTCGTGTTATTTTTATTGCTTCCGCAGTTATTAAAGCGGAGAGAAGCCATTTTCTTTTCATTATCTTTCTTCCCTGGGGATGCACTGGGAATCTCTCTGAAGCACCGCTTCCACCCTCTCCCAAAGTCCTCCTTTGCTATAACAAACATGTCTCTCTTTATGACAGATGGTACTTACATTAAAATACAGCGTGTAGCTCCTGCAATAGCACACTTTAGGGAGATTTCAGGAATCAGGCCAGGAGATCCTCGTGAATCTAATGGTGTCATGCTTTAGCTTATTCTGGCTCTGAAAAAAAAAAAAACAGCTAAAAATGTCCTGTGTTCAAACCAGGTATTTTTTCAAATATGTATGCGAACACATATATTATCTTAACAATTTCCCAATTATAATAAAATGATAACAAATAAAGTAACTAATTGGGAAAAAATGCTAAAAGTATTAGAAGAAATGGTGGAATGCATTCGGTTAAAAGTAAAGTTTTCTCTTATCATTCAGTTGCACTTAACCATTAAAAGTGCTTGTGTCCTGCCAGAATAGTACGTGGGTTTTTATCTTGCAATAGCAATTCCAATGACTTGTGAAATACATGGCAACACAAGCATTAATCATGGGAAACACGACACATTCCTTTTTAGACAAAAGCCTTTGTTAAATCTAGCTGCATTGCACTTTCAGAAAGGAGCTTACATTTTTTAATGCTCTCCTCACCTATTCTCCCCAATTTGGAATGCCCAATTGTACTTATCAGCCCTCATTGTTGCAGCCTCCACAGAAAAAAAAATGTTGGTGTACATTTAACACTGCTTTTAACATGGACTCATATAAACACCCTAGGGTGTTAAATGTACGCCACCATTTTTTGCTGTGTCTGTTTTTGATTCAGGAGAGTGCAGATAAGAATGTGCTCTCCTCCAACATGTGCAATGTCAGCCACCATTTTTCATCGCTCTACAGTTTACAAGCCAGGCTTTCACAGACATGAGGTGGAGGAAGACACTTAGTGATAGCAGCGAAAACCTCTCATTCCTGGGCATTGTAACGGCTAACTGCAAATCGACCTGCTGGGGTGCTGGCCACAGTCGGTACTGGCACGGTTTGTCCATTTTTTAGGCTGCATTATATGTTGTATAAAATGTGACAGAAGCAATATCTGTCTAAATTACTGCTGCTGTCCCAAACATATGAGGAATAGTGTTCTGTAAATGTAATTTCAGATGTTTGAAAAACAGCATGGTGGAGAACTCAATAGATTGAAGAGATGGAATAGTGCAGGTGACCTTTGACCCCACCGTAAAACAACATCAAAGAAACCACTTGACAGAATGTATCAAAACATGTCGGATGATAAGGGAGATTCCCAGAACTTTAATGTAAACGCTCAATTCTTGTAATGGTATTTTAATGCCTCACGGGGTACGTTTTTTCACATAGTTACTCAATGTTAGAGTTCACAGAGCATTTGTGAAGAATGTGGAATAGCTCACACATTCAGACAACTTAAGTGATTTTTAAACGCCTTACCCAGAATCCTGCAGTACATGAGGTTGGGAGTGTTTTTAAAATAGGTTGGTTAGGTAGCTACATGGAGTAAATGTAGGCACAGAAGAGATTCTATTATCACAGCATCATTGATCAAATGAAAAATGTTTAAAAGGAGGCGATGGTATAGTTTGATAACAATTTGACGATGTGTGTATCACTTTCCCTTCGTGCCATAATAATACAGGGTCCACAACTTTTCCCCCCTTTTTGGCCCGGAGACACTGGGACAAATTTCAAAGACAAATTGATGGCTTTAGATGAAAGGCAAAGAATCATTAGATCTTTATTTTTTGCCAGATAAACATTAAGTCACATTTGAACCACGGACATGAAAAGCATGAACAAGCCTTATATAGAGCCTTAACATTTTAAATCTGCGCTTGATAAGAAGGTTGAAAGAGCGCAGACGTCAAAACGGGCACTTCTTTAATTAGCCAGAATTTCAGAGAGACTCTTTTCAACGTCAACGGCGAAAGATCTAATGGTGAGACTCCCTGTTCCAGCCACTGCAGACGGCTTAGGCCTGTGGAGGCACGAGTGTGCCCCTCGGCATCAAACCTGCAGCTGGAACAGCCAACCGGTCTGCTTCCTCCCGAGACAGCAATCTCCCCATGACCAAACTCCAATCCTCGTGCCAGTAACACGTTGACTAGTGAACTTGTGTTTCCTTGGCTGCCGCTACCCTTCAGTCACAGGGTTATTACTGGGCCAAAGCTCCTGAAGTCTTGGAATAAAATATATGAAACTGCTGTAGGTTGACAGAGTCCTGAACGCTTTAGGTGTTGGCTCTCGGACAAAATAAAAAAAAATAAAAAAATACTCATATCCTTTTGACAACAGGGTCCTTACTCGATCTGCTTCACTTTTTTTTTTTATCCCTCCCTCTCTTCGTGACAAGACGCCGTAGAGCGGTTCTCCTGTTACGAGCAGTGTCTGGATGGTTGTCTGATATCGGCTAAAAGCAAAGTCCCCCCCCCCCCCCCCCCGCAGTCTTTTGTCTAGAGCAGCTGCGACTGTTGCATTGCCTGTTGGCTGGAATGGGTAATGGGATAGAGTTGTAATCTCTGGTGACCGCACAGAAAGCAAAACATATCATGGTCATAGCTGCGGTGATATGGAAGGCGGCAGTGACTATGATAGAATGTGATAAAAAAAAATGTTATGTCCATGGAAATAAATTGTCGTGATGAAAATGAAATAAAGCTTGTGTGAAAAGGTCAACTTGGCGGTCTGGTGAGACATAATTTGCACAATGACAGTCTTGACATGGAAGCCTCCATTATGCTTGTCTCAAAGTCAATATCCATGCTCTGACAAACGTTTCACATGCGACTGGTGTTGGGAGAACCATGCATTAGGAAAGGCAGTAAAAAAACTCAGATGTAAACTTTTTAACATGTTCTTCATGTGAACAAGTTTAGCACAGATCACCCATTAGAATTTGCTTCATTTAACTGGAATTGTGTTGTGCCATGTTGTGACATTGACTGCCAGGCATGTTTGTTACTTACATACACAGAGTAGAGTATGGATTCAGCATGCTTGTGTGTGTGTGTGTGTGTGTGTGTGTGTGTGTGTGTGTGTGTGCGCGCGAATGTGTTTCTCTACAACAATGGGAAACTCAAATGGTGCTGTGTGCATATTGTGCACTCCACAAGATGTCGTCATTTTGCGTTCAACATTAAGTAGGGGTTAGATGTTGTAGCTGCATATTCACTGAACGTCAAGGGAAAATGTGACCCAGACCAGCTGACTCTATTAACAAGGGCTATCCAATCTTATCCGAAAAGGACCAATGTATTATACATTTTTGTTTTAGCCAGACACTACGACACAGCTAATTAACTAATCATGGTCTTTAATCAAGACCATGATAAGTACAATCAGGTGATTTAGTGCAAGGCTAAAACAAAATACATATAAAACAAATACCTGCACCCTTTTTGGAAAAAGATTGGACACCCCTACAATCAACCATGTTCTCCACACATTCAAGCCCTCTCACCTCTTATTGCACTCACAGCCCTGTGCACATGTTAGAGGAACCAGACAGGAAATTAAAACCTCATACTGGAAATTAACCTGCAGCTTTGTCCAGACAAATCTCTTTTCAGGTAGTAATGCTCTCGGAAAAGTGTTAATGTCACGTCAAGTCTCTCCAGCTGAGGAAACCATACAGTGAGAGCGAATTCAGCTTGTAAAGACAGGCTCTTTCTCTTGGCTTAAATGTCAAATCAAATTATTCTTCCCAGCAGCTGTCACTGCGGTCAGAAGGAATAGAGTTATGCCTGTGCAACAGGAAACATGATAAAATGCCCTTTTGTACAAGACAAGCACAGCAGTCGTGGATATAGCAGCCTTTTAATGCAATAACTTCTATTGATAATAATGAAAAATAACAAGACCTTAATGTGTATGTGTTTTTTAAGACAAACATATAGTTAAAATTCACATTTAAATATTTTCCCAAGCTCTTAAACATTCCGTGTGAAAATTAAATGAATGCGGTAGTTTGCATATAGGCTACGATCCTTTTGACTGTGTCGCTATCTCCCGCTTGCTTCTAAAACGCGGTGTAATATTGTTCGCTGTTTTAGCTTCAGTATGGGCCATAGAATGAATATCCTTGTTTGAGGAATGGAAAAAAAATCCGTCCTTTGTTTCCTGTCTCACCTTTGTTATTTATCTCGACGAAGCCTGAAGGAAAGAGAGCAGACGTTTTCTTGGAGTGAATTATTGGAATGTTTTGGGGAATTCATTACCCAGAGAATGTTGTGTGTTGGAGTAGATTGTGTTCTGTGCTTCCTGAGTACCTCTCTGTGTTTTTAAACATGCCGCCCTGGTAGCACGCCAGATCTGAGATCTCATAACAGGTTTGTTCTTATTAGGTTACATTTGCAGATGTAGGTTTTAATATCAAACATTAAGACAAGAAGACAGCGAGAAGAGATTATTTTACCGTGTTGACATGGATGTGCACTTCACAGGTGAACATGCACAGACATCTCTTCACCAACTTCTCAAAGTAATCATACAGGAGTAGCTAGGCTACTAAGGACTATTTGTGGCAAATTTAAATTGAATTTTGAACGCGTTCACAATATTTTACATGCAGTCATAATTTGTCTTTATGTGAATGAGGAAAAAAATGGACCGGTTTAAATATGACAATATTCCTGCAAAAAGGCAGGGAGTTTTATACGTATTGTATCAGAAGTTTATTTCATGACAAGAAAACATTAAAAATCCCAAAGCTGAGCATTAATGGTTGTTTTCTTGTTGACCCAAAGTTTTTATATTTAAAGGAGACTGCAGTTCGTCAAAATGTTGATATGGACCATTGTATATGATCGTAAATAACATTTTAACAGGGCTTAACATGCTAAATACCGAACTTCTCCTTTAATATTACTATATTTTTTTACTATAGTTTAATGGTTTTGTGACCTTTCCAGAACATCTCTGTGCAATGCTAGCAGAGCAGTTTGGACTGGGTTTGAGCCATAACAAGGAAAGTGCCGACCAATTAACACCAAGCAGGGAGCTCTTCGGTGAACGGTTGTGACCAAATTAGGTCCTGGGGGAGGTAAGAGAAGCAGTCCTGGCCTGCCAAACGGTCTGTGCCGACCGAATTACGCACGGCTACCCAGAGCGCAGTGGGGCTGGGGCCTATAAACTTAAAGCACTACTGATGTAGCCAGGAGGATAGCCCTGAGCCTAAGATGGCTTTTAACCGGCAGCTCTTCAGAACCTGCTTTTTCAATGTTATTATGTGATTTAACGCGCGTTCCAATTTAAATAAGGATCACCAATCATCAGCTCATTTACTTTATGCTTAATCGTGATCGTGGTACTTTGTCGGGGATAACTCAGCTGAACGTACCGAGCGCGCAGAAAGTATATAAGGCACGTGCTCTGAAAGTACATCCAACGTAAACACTTTAGGAACATTAATAAACCAAATGGTTACAGTACGGCGGAAACCACTGGCCTGAGTTTAATAGTGTTGCTGTTGGAACTGAAAAGTGTGTGCATACTAAGCGTCGCATAAATGCATTTCTAAAACCTCTTACCAAACTCCCTTCATGCAAAAATGAATCAACTACTGCCTGAAACAGCACTGGACTCTTGGCCATGCTTTTAGTTATTAAAGCAACAGAGGGACCTTTGGTTTACGTTTGATAATATACAGTATATGCTATTACATAGGTATTATTACACAGGTTATATTTGTTTGTCAATATATTACGTACATGTAGTGTATTATGTTTATCAATGGAAGCACCAAAAATGTGGAATTTGCCGCCCCACCCGGTTTCATGCTATAAACTACCGTAGTTTTATTTTTCCCATAGGGCAGCAGCACTGGGTTGTCTGTGCCTTCCAGGTTGGGAAACACAATATTTGGAGGTGGGTAATATTAAGTACATATTATTTATAGTGAATTATTTATAGTGAATAGTTGTTTTCTGTAACCATAGTAAATGGATTGTTGCATGCCGATGATACATGCTGGATTTTGTTTTACCTGCCCTATGTTTCTAAGCCATTTTCCAATAAAATAAGGAATTCCTACACTAATTATATTTGAATGTGGCGTGACAGAATGGATTAGTAAAACCATAATTTCCTGTTATGTCCTGCTAAGCATAAACTGGACTATATTGGCTACTTCAATGATAAATTGTGACAAATTAAGGGAATTCAGAGGGACAGCAATCTCAAAAATGAAAAAAAAAAACTAATTTATTCTTGTATCAAAACATTCCACCATTTATTACTTCTATACAAAATTAGAGCATTTATAAATACCACAATTTTCAATCAAATTCCTATCACCAAAAGCATATATATTTTTGAACATTTCATCAATTTATACAACCCCCCACAAAGAAAACAAACATTTGTTAATCTACATAAAACTGCTGTGCATGACATGAATTGTGTCACTTACTGGTATACAATTCAGTCAATTACCAACATGAGAATTGCAATGCAAAAAAATGGAGTGTCAAAAATAAAATCTAAGAGTAAACTTGACCTACCGACAATGTATAAAGCCCTACAATATTGCTTGTCTGTGCTGTCCCAAGTGGACAGACATTGTAGCAATGAGTGCTGGTAAATGCAGATGGTCTTTCCAAAGTTGGTAAAAAAAAAGTGGGGAAAGCCCATTTTTAAAATGTCAGCAAAATTCTCTCACCGATGTTAAAATTCAACATCTTTTTATGGGACCACTCCCTACTTTACATTCTCAATGCATCAATTTCTGATGCCCAACACAACATAATTAGAGCTCAGTGGATGAGTTAAAGACAACCTGAACAGTGATTGCCAAGAAAATCTGGTTTGATCAAAACAAAAATAATGATTGACATTTGACATCCTTGCGACAATACAAGCCGTCACAAATTCCCACACGCTAAAATGTCTGTACACAATGAGCAATACAAATATCAACATAACAGCCTAAGGCACTGTATACATGCAACCTTGTCTTTTCTACTTCAGTAAAAAGGCATTTTCATCATTTAACAGCCTTTCTATACCTAAGCAGTTTATCCATACTCCAGTGACTATAAACGTATACACAAAGATCTCTTCTGTACACCAACATCTTACCAAAGCAAATAAAGTTCATTATAATTAAATTATTTGAAAATTGTGTTTCACAATAAAAAAATGTCCTTCTTGAAGTGATAGATTCATCTGGGGTTTCTGTTATGAAAAGGGGCAAAGCCTTTAAAAAAAAAATAAAAGTACCTTCACAGATCAAGGTCTCTGTGGCTCTTGTGCCCTCGATTCACAGGGTACAAACCGTAAGGAGAAGACAAGCTGTACAAGACAAGTCCCCCTGTAAGGGCTGCTTGAAACTCCTCCAAAAAAGGAAGTGGGAGCCTGGACCTACCGAGTCGCTACGAGGCCTCCTGTTGTGGATGCCCGTTACGTGAAACCATCTGACCAATAAGAGTCTAATCCTGCGTTCAGATGAAAAGAAAGGGACCAACAGATGAGGCAGACTTGTGGCTTCGGCAGCCACAGGGACTCAAAGTAGAGAGTGTTTTTGAGCAGGTAGCACGGCGATCCCACACGCGGTTTTTGAGAGACGGGGCACCCCGGTTTAGGACGAGGTTGGAGATGGACGCCACGGCGCTACAAGTAATCGAGCTCCAGCGCGTGATGGAGCGCCGCCAGGTCCGAATGGCTGGAGATCCTCCAGAACGGCATGTTGTGCTGGGAGACAAAGGGGCAGAGAACGGGTGAGGCTGCGGGTTTGAATCCCAGGTGGTTGAACACGCCCCGGATGAGAGCCCTTTACACGGACAACAATGCATTGTGTTTTGGTTTTGAGGAGACCCTAAAAATATATACAGAAAGCACTGTTCACTGAAAAAAGTTTAATTTACATTTTGTTTTAGCCGTGCCGCTAATTGCAAACTGCGAACTTGTCGTAAGTTTTATGGTCCGTTCTGAAGGAGTGCTTTCTACTTCAAAGCTGAACTCGAGAGTTCTTGTCAGCAGACAGCAGGTATTTTAAATCTTTATCTGAGTACCAAAAGGGGGGAAAAACACATGGGCTAGGAGGAGTGAGGACTGGACGTATATCAAAGGACAATTCAGACCCCGCTGTTGATGCTGTCCTAATATGCATGTCAATGCAGCAAAATGCACTCATTTCAGCAACAAAGAAGATCTAAAGCCTCTTAAGAGCATGTAGTGCTTGTGGGCAGGCTGCCTTGTCAGAAAGGGCTTATGTCGAACGTTACGCCTCTTTTACGCAACTTTAAATTGCCTGTGCAGAGTCGGGGTATAATTAAGCCATCCCGTCAGCTCACTGGACGTTGTGTTTGACGAATGGCATGTCGCTCTTGTTCCAGAGAATTTCCAGCTCAAACACGCCCGCGATAGTAATCTGGAATGTAAGAAGTGATGAAACAAAAGGGACTGATGATGGTTCTCACATTAAAGTGGGCGTGCGGCGTTCGGGGGTGTGAGTCGTGACGCGCGGAGGTGAGGAACGATTTGTTCGGCTTTGTTTAATTTCATTTACCTTTTTTGACTTTGTTTAATTTCATTTACCTTTTTTGAACCCTGCTCCTCCTCCGCACCATCTCCAATGGCGATGTAAACGGCTTTTCTCCCAAACCTGTGGACCACCCGCTCAAAACAGCTCTCTTTCCCTGTAGAGACATTGACCAGTAAGTATTTCCAGAAAATCTCATTTCATTTCCCACTGTGCCTGAAAATCACAAGCTTATCCACAATGTGTAGCAGTAGAAGCATTTAGGCTTTTGTACAATCTACTTGCAAAGAGCTTTGAAATGCTAAGCTGTCCGAATATAACTGGATGTAACTCCTTACTTTGTAATAATTTTAAGCATAAGTTTCTTCCAGTTATTATTTATTTAGGTATTTTCAGGGACTGTTGTTTAATTTATTTCTTTAAAAAAAATGTGCGTAAAAATATTCACTTTAAATTGATTACCCAGAGTGCACTGATTTACGGTGACCTCCAATTCTCACACTTCACCTTGAGAGAATAAAATGAGAACGAAAACAAAGTTGTTCACTGCCTTACTCAGATCTGAGAAAGATGTGCTGTAACAGCTGAAGCCGAGCACTGAATCTCCCGAGAAGCAGATCAAAGCCCGACTTCTGCTCCACAACAACACCGCCGTCAACAACACCGCCGTCAGAGCTTAACGAGTCTGACCCGTCGGCGCCACAGCCGCGGCGCAAAAGGAGGAAGCGGAAACATGCGTACCGATTTTCGTGGCGCTGTAAATGTTTTCTATGGGAAAGGCAACTCCCAGCCCGTAGAGCAGGACTTTTGCGAGGGCAGGGATGAGCTGCGTCGTGGTAACTAAAACATTCACACAGTTTGCCCTGGAGGGGAAACAATTGTTTTTACATTAAGTTTAGCATTTTTACTTAAAACTTATTTGTCACCTTAAAAATAATCAGATGTTTTTTCGCTAAACAGGATCACAGTCTGTCAGTTTGGATAAAAGCGTCTGCTAAATGAATGTAATGTAATTATACTTTTCTAGTTTTGCATTTTATCACAAAAGGAAAGCATGGAGAATATGTTTGCGCACGCCAGTGATTTTCACGCACGGCTCTCTACCTTGAATGGACGACGGTCAGCGCTTTCTGTGCCAGCGTCAGCCAGGAGTCGGTCAGGGCTTCAATTTCGGCTCTCAGCTGCAGCCACGCCTCCCCTTTGGCTGGACCCAGCAGGCCTGAAAAACAGCCAGACGCCAGAACATTCCCTGGTGGGTGAACTTGAACTTGCGGTGCTTTTTAAATAAAAAAAATATTCAAAAACTGCATGGGGGCAGTTTTCCTGAGGTGTGTGTGTGTGTGTGTGTGTGTGTGTGTGTGTGCGTATGTTTGTGTGTGTGTGGAGGATTAAGTCCAACGATGTTTCCGTAAATTATGTAAAAGGCAGTTTTCCTGAGGCGCGTGAGTGTGTGTGTGTGTTGTTGTGTATGTGTGTGTATGTTTGTGTGTGTGGGGAGGGTTAAGTCCAACGATGTTTCCGTAAATTATGTAAAGGGGGGTTTTCCTGTGGTGGTGTGTGTGTATAAGTAGGAGGGGGGGGGGGGTTTACCTCCAACGTTGTTTTTGTACGTGGTGTAAATTTCTTTTACTCGTCGGTAGCGGAAAGCCAGTTTCCTCATCCAGTCGACCCCTCCCCTCACTCCCGAGGCGAGACAGAGGCTGGCGCTGGTGGCCGCCATTTGGAAGCCATCCGAGCTGAAGTTGTATGCGCTGTTATGGAAGAGGAGACGGAGATAGAGCAAGAGAGTGAATTCTGTGTGCCGCACCCCGACTCTGAGCTCAAATAATCATCAGCACAGATTAAACAGAAACTTTACCTCAGATCTTGGCCGTTGTCATCTGAGGACACATCTTCGATATGGACCTGGTCACATTCCTACAAAAGTCATGAATGGATTGGATGCATCTCCTCTCTCCATATATACAAGTGTTTACTCAACCACTATCAACAACCTCCTACCCAACTGACACTTAGTATTGGCCAAAGTCTATAAGGGACATTTTTTTGCCTCCCAGGAACTGATACAGAATCAGCTTACTCATTTCCACTAACCTACTCTCTGGGTAAACCAGCCCGATGCATGCATCAACTTTGCATTCCGATTCTGTTAAAAGGAAAGATATCTGTTGTTCTGAAAAGTACAATGTAATATTTAAAGAGAAGGACCACAGAGGAACAAAGGGTCTTGTATAATGGTGTGTGTGTGTGTGTGTGTGTGTGTGTGTGTGGGGGGGGGGGGGGGGGTGCAGATTCTGCAGTCGTGTTGGAGCACCACCACCCCCCCCAGTCCCCTAGCTCAGAGGTGATTTGCGCATATCCACAGTAACACAAACCAGACCTTCTCCGAAATGTAACAGAGGAAAAATTGAACCTGATGCTAACCGCCAGTGAATGACCCCTGATTGCTGCCACACACCGATAGCATTCTGGAAGAGGAGGCCAGGCAATCTGCTATTAGTTTATCCTTTATAGGGGTCACATTTCCCCTCCCCCCACCCCCACACTCCCAAACCCTTAGAAGTACAAAATGTTAGAACTCCTCATTGCCAACAGTTCAATTTGGATACAAAAATAATGTGCACAAGATAGGCATTTTATTCTAAAATTATTCTATATCACGTACACCGATAGAGATGGCTCAATCAGGTGGAGTTAAGTCCAACATATTTTTCAACAAGATATCAAGACTCAAAACGTGCTCTACCAAACGGCTGAGCGGCCATTAAAGGCCTAATGAACAAAAAAATGTTAAATGTAAAATATAAAAAAATTGTGCACTGCGTTTATGCTGCGTACACCTGTGACGAACCGGTCAACATTTAAAAAAAGACTGACTTAAGATATGGTTCAGGAGCATATGTACCCGAGTCATTCTCATACCATACGTCACCTGACGCTGGTGTTAGCAGATTTCTGTCATTTACAGTGCCTGCAGATATGTGTGTCCATGTTTTAGTCTCCTTCTCTCATAACATACGTACTTGGAAGAAAATGAAAAAATTGAGCAGATTTTTAACTTTGAGCTTCCCGGGTTTCGATTAACTGAATGAAACGGATGCCATTGGACGGCTGAAACACCTGCCTTTTCTCCACAGCAGAGACTGTAACCCTCAACCATATCATCACCAGCAGGGTTACCAACAAACTGCAGATTATACAAAAAGCCAATGATTTCCCTGCATTCATGTTACAGGCCCACTACTCTGGCCTTTTCCCAATGTCACCTCCCAGAAGCAAGTGAGCACAATAAACAAAGCGGTCTTTCTCCCATTTCTCCCAGGAGACAGTTATTTACAGTCTACGGCCCATATAGGTCCCGGCCTCAATGGAAGCTCTAATCGAGGACAAACACGACAACCAGAAAAACTAGAACATATTGTTTCACAGAGGGAAATAGAAAAATAAATGCACTGATCTTCTGCACCGTTTCGTGACTGAGACTGTAAAAATATGCAAAGGCCTGTTTGTCCATTGTTATTCTTACCCAGCTTCTTTGCACTTTGAATGTTTCGCAACTGAACTAATAAAACTGGTTCAAAACTCCGTCTGACAAAGTCAAAATGCTATGTTGGTAAATGGTAAAAAGAAAAGTTTTTTGCTGTTCTTGAAATAGATACGTTAAGGTTTCTGTGCTACACTGACAATATATCGTACTAAAATTACTTAAATTGTTCACTAGGTCACTAAGGACTAGAGTAAGGTTGAATGCTCCAATAAGATTGCCATAATAGCATTTAATCATTATGTACCCAAGAAGTACTTATTTGACTTCACTGCTCTGCCGTCCCATATGCAGTTCAAGGGTCGCGGTAAGTGGACCTCACTTCCTGCTTCATGGGTTCCTCTATTTTGCTCTCCCCAGACACTGAAGCGCTACCTGAAACCGATACCCCACAAAGCCCCTGTCAGAGTCCGTGTCCCTTTTCTTAAAGTGCCCCCTTCATGGCCGAATATCCGCAGTCACGGGGTTAGTGAGGCCTGAAAAGGGCTCGGGTAGAGAAACCTCGCAGCTGAACAGCAGAGGGGCCGTGCAGCTCTGTTCAGGGAGGCCAGCTCGTTTGCGCCGGAGGGAGATGAACGTTATGGCCGCCTTACAAATACACGTGCGCACCCCTGCTGAAAAAAACATTACAAACCATTAGACCAATTTCTGGTGCTTAGTAGTCTCTACTGGTGATCTAATGGTGTTTACTGTGTTTTAATGGAAATCTAATGCTAATTGATGGTGATCCAAGTTTTTCCTACTGGTATCTAATGGTTTCGATTGTATTTTATGGTAAACCTGATGGTATGTCATGGAAACCATTAGAAAAATTTCCTAATGGTTTCTATGTTTTTTTTTTTTTCCAACAGGGATGCTTGCCGTGGAAAACCACTATGGTACTCCACCTACATTTTCCACGTTTATTCAGCCAGAAACTTAAAACCAGGAAACCAGCCTCACGTAGCAGACATGTATCAGACTCCCCTCCTTCAACGAGCCTCGCTTAGGCCTTGAGACGATCGACCATATCACCCTGTACCCTTCTCACATCAAACAGCTGAAGCTCAGACTGGTTGGAGTTGGTAATACTTGGATGGGAGACTTCCTGGAAAAATGGTATTTCTGCTGAAAAAGGTGTTGGAGTACCAGTAGGGGGCACTCTCCTCTCTGAACCACGTAGGATCAAATTCAGCACAGTGATTGGGGCACTGGGAAGTAGCAGGTGATGTCCTTCGGATGAGACATCAAACTGAGTTCCTTTCTCAGCGTGTTCATCGTTCGTGATTCTGTGGCACTTGTTGAATACTAAGTTTGGACGTTAATCCCAGTGTCCTGGTTAAATTCATAGATGTCATGGCTCCATGTCTGGCCCCAACAGCTGATTGGCTACCCGATATATCTGACAAACTTCAGTTGCCACTTAGATTCCCTGGGTTGTCACCGCAAAACTGAGTCAGCAAAAACTTACTTCTAAGTCGTTGAAGAATAGGTGTGTGTCAGCCAGGTTAAAGATCAGTTCTTCCATCCTGAGTCCTAATGACACAGAGGTTGGCGGATCCTGAGAAACAAACAAAAAAAAACAACACAATTACCAGAAAATAAAACAGCCATGAAAACACAGAAGTTTTTAATACGTTGTGGCACGCGGCACTTTTCTATTTCATGCATATATAATCAGCTGTATTGGCATGAGAAGTATACTCTTACATCACCATGTACAGATATGACAAGTGGAACAATATAACATAGTATTCTATAGTACTCTGTAAAGGGAAGAAATCAACAGTACACAAGAAACGTCTGGTAAAATATAAAATCTTATAGCTTCTTTTTTAATCTTGTCTCTAGCTACATACTTTAAGGAAAGAGAGAACAATAGTAGCATTATAGCCATGTTTAGATTAAGTACTTTTAAAATAAATGATGTTTAACTGGCCGTAAAATGACATAATTGGTAGCATGGCTTGTAAAATGATAGTCCATTTACAAGACTAACCGCATAGTTTTCCCACAGGGCATTTTTCTGTGATTCCTTTCCTGAGTCACACCTTCAAAAGGCCACTTTCAGTTAAACATGGTGCAGCTAAAAAGGAGTCGATTTAGGCTCATCTTTAAACCTCTAATTTAAGGGATTCAAAGCCTTCATCTGTACAGAAAATCACTCCCAAATAAAATAAACTACTGTGTTACAGAAAACACTTTCTTCCAAATCAAAGTTGCATACAACGCACGCTGCAGTTAGACTGAACATCTCTAGAGTTGAATATGAGGATTAAACAGGACACGGGAGGTTGATCGAACACTCCAAAAACCAGCACACACTGCAACACCAGGACCTGTGTGTGTGTGTGTGTGTGTGTGTGTGTGTGCATAGTACACGTTGATGTTTTTTTTCTGTGGTTCATTTTTGATTTACAAGTGCTTGGTGAAGCATGTACATAAGCAGCTCTTTGGCCTTATCTTTCAGTCTGAGTGGCAATGAAGTCTGCCAGCTTTAACTGAATAAGAATAATAAAAAGCTACATATGGAGGTAGAGATACTTCTACACAGCAGCTGTGTCCTGCCAGCCATCCCCTGCAGAAACACAGAGTCCCAGAGAGACGAGGGAGCCTCTTCTTTGAGTTTAAAGCCAGACGTTTCTCAAGTCCTGACGTTTACATCCCAAATGTTTCCAGAACTAAAACTACACACACACACACTCTATCAATCACACACACACACACACACACACACACTCTCCACACCCTCCCCTGCTGACGCATCGCTACAAAATTAGAAAATGAGAAACAGTCAAATTTTTTAGTGCGCTTCCAGGATTCAAACCAGCGAGACACTTCAAAACCATTTATACAATATTCAGTGAAGTGAACAGATGTTTGGTCACTGCTGCCTGTAAGTACTCAAAAAAAATCTTCTGCTAGAAACTTCAAATAATCAAAACGTCTTCTCAGACCCACTTTAAAAGAAACACTTATACCTCTCTTTGCTGTGTGCATGCAATCACCCTCTCTCTTTCTTCAGCTTGCTTTAAACAGATATGTATTCTATGCTGCAGGTTTGTGTGTTCCGCTGACATTACATTACAATCATTTGGCAGACGCTTTAATCCAAAGCGACGTACAATGAGTGCATACCGAAGGTCATTGAAGCGACTACAAAGCAGATCCGACGAAGCACACCTTTCTCACAACGTAGGAGCCATCCCTAGTAATGAACGTGGAATAGTACTACACAGTCAGCTATACATTCTGAACTACAAAATAACCAAAAAAAACACCCAAGTTAATGAGCTGACGAGCAGAAGCGCCATCGCGGCGCGGCGTCACTCACTCTTCCGAATCTGTTGGCGTACGAGCCGGGTGAGGAGCGAGTGGAACACGATGAGCGTCTCGTCCAGGTCCCAGATGAACACGCGCTGCGAAAGAGAAATGTCCCATAATGCACTTCTCCTGCGTGCAGTTTAACAGCCCTTAAAAAATCCTGATCACAGTCATTAGCCTACTCATCATCGTCTTTGTATTCATCATTAGCTCTGAAGGTGCATCTTATATTCAGCTCCATTCAAAACTGAATGCAAAGTTGTTCGTCATCAGTAATACTGTCATGCGTTTCCTGTTCTTTTGGTCTGCACAGAGTTCTGACTGGGCGCCGGGTTCCGGCAGCGCCAGAGTCCCAGGATGGGAGAGACGGACCCTGTGTTCCTACCTCCAGGTCAGAGTCCAGAGATGGCGACGGGTTGTTGATCCTCCTACCCCGCCCACGTGGTTTTGCGTCCGCGGTTCGGCCTATTTGATCCAAATCCGAGTCCTTAACGCGAGCGGATGGACTTTGGATTACGCTGTACTCGCCCACTGAAATGCACGAGTAAGACAAAAAATAAAAATGAGAATAATAATAAATATGAACATCAACATTGACAAAATGGACTCTCACCCTAACACCACTTGTTCCCAAACTGTGCATCAGGGACCACTGTTGGGTCGTAGGAGGGGTTGAGGTGGGCCACGATATAAATACGCTAACATTATTAAACGAAACAACACAGTGTATGTAAAATACTTCCCTTAAATATTCACGTCAGTCAAATGAAAAGCTGCAATTTCATTCAACTGCATGCAGTTGGTTTGAATGTACAGGCACAATCTTTTTATCGTCTTTTGTCTTCAGCCTTTTGGGATTTTCCATCATTTCTTTTTTTCAGGGGAAATTGCAGCAACTGGTTTTACGTGCTCGCTCGTACCAGGGACTCATAATCGCGTAACACGGCTTCCCTTTGTGAGCCTTAACAAAGCAGACGCCGGGCCGCTAATTACGCTCGAGATGTTGAAATGTCACCAAAGGGCAGGAGACAGTGTGAGTGTAATGTAGACCAGACAGGGGAAGCCACAGTGCCAGTCAGGTTTGAGGCAGGGGGCCGCTATCGGTTCAACGATACTGAGCAAATAGAGAACAGGCCCCTTATGATATTTCAATGCCAACGTTAGAGACAACTGAATGGATACACAAGATCTCAGTGCAAGAGTTATACTCACTGAGTAACCATCATCAAAATCATGATCGTTAACAGCATCATCATCAGTAACCATCATCATCATCATCATTATAATTATCATCACTGTTTAGCATAACCATCAGAACCATCGGTATAATCACCTCACAACAGTGATTCTAACTCAACTCTCTTTTTCCTTTTAGACATTTTAGAAACCTGATCTTAAAGCTTCCCATATCCGTTTGCAACCGCTTTAACTGGTTTCTGCTTTATTTTATTTATTTATTTATTCATTTTATGGACCTATTTTTGATTGTTTTTATCCATTTTAGATTTTTCCTGTATTGTGCAATCTCTGTTTCATTGAAAATGAGGGCCGCCCTCAATTATATTTTCCGATAATTAAATAAAGGTTGAATATGAAAATGAATATGAATAACCATCATCGTTGTTACGAGTTTCATTAAAATCATGTCCTCCGCTAAATTGAAAATAATCACTATCACCATCACCATAATTACAATAATTATTATCACTATCATCAGTACGATCATTATCACCATCATAGGAATCAACAGTGTAATCACAACCATCATTGTGGGGACTGGGGAGGGGAGGGGCGGGGCCGTACCTGGGCGGTTGTCTGTAGAGGCCTGGCCGTTGGTGGTGGGCGTGGCATCCTGCAGGGTGAAGGCGGAGTTTGAGGAGGGGGCGGTGGGGACTGCTGGTGTTCCCCGTGACGTAGGAGGCGGAGGTGTAGGGGCCGCTCCCGTAATAGTGGGAGTACTGGCCTTGGCTGAAGGCGGAGTATGAGGGGTAGTCCTGTGGAAACAGGGGGCAATGGAATGTGAGATTTACCCCCCCCGCTCTGACCCGGCTACTCTCCAGCATGGGGTCTGAAAACGTAAACGCAACCACGTGCAAACCCTGCCTTCTTACATCTGGAACGTGTTCTTTTTTCTCTGCTTTCTTTCTCTCCTTTTTTTACAGATGGGGGGGGGGGGGGGGCTACAGATGTACAAGAGTACAGTAACCGCACACACACTCTTCCACAACATCAGATGAGATTTAGAAATGACAAAACGTCCTCCAGACTTGAAAGGCGGTGAAGTTGACGTCTTAAACACAGCTTGTTTTGTATAGTCCTAAACCGTACTTGACGAGACTTGACTGGTTAGCTGTTGACCGCATGGAAATGAAGTGCGAGGGTAACGCAGTCGGTACGCAAACCGAACCCCAAGAACCGAGTGTGAAGGACGGCTACCTGCTGCGTGCCGTTGAATCCAGCCGAGTTTGAGAGGTAACTGTTCCCCGAGTACAGGCCCGTCGCTGAAAAACTTCCCCCTGCCAGTGGAGAAACGGTACACGCACAACACAACTCATGCTTAGACTTGAACAAGATCCACACGACACAGCACCACAAACACGTGTATTAATACAGCCTACAGTTAGGGGTTTAATATAAATATTAATATAATGTGTGGAATCGTGTGCATATATTTGCAGATTTTTGAGACAATCCTCACTGATGTGCAAAGAAATGCAGAAATGTGTGTTTTTTTTTTACTGAGTCTACTCAGCCAATCAGATTTTAAAACATCCTTTTGCTAACAGCCACATTACTCTAACAAATCACAGCAGGTTTCAGGCCAAGGTTCTTTGAACCTCTCCAGTGGGCCTGAAACAAATCAATTAGAATTTGTTGTAAATAACGAAGTTGTATCAATTAGAAGTCCTCGGAAATACCAAAGGGCTCCTTTCCCCTTCATCTCAGAGACTGGTTGATGGTTGCCATGGTCTTTGAAAATTGAGGTTGAAACTAGAGGACTATGTCAAGCATTTAAAAACCATGACTTCGAATGAAAGTAAGTTAACTTCTTAGGCTTAGATCAGACCACAAACTACAGAGAAGCATCTTACAGGATGATAAAGCCAAATCATTTTGATTAGAAGGTGAAACAAGAACACCGTGGTCTTTGTAGTTACAATAAAAGCTTATGAAACGTCAGCATATTCATTTTGCATTACTCCCTCAAAGACATCAAGATATACATTTTGTTGGTTTAAGATCAACAATGTTGGTTTAAGCTCAACAGAAGTTATTTAAAGACAACATCTAACAGCGACAGAATGTCATGGCTGGCTTCTCAAATAATTCAGTTTTTCACTGTTTACGTATGATCAAGCTTTCTGTTTATTTTCCATGAAACGTTAAAAAAAAAAGTTAACTTCATTAAAAACCCCAAATACTTTCCCAGACTTCATAAATTGATGCTTCTGGAGTTATGCATTTCAAAGTTGGGCAAAAAAAAAAAGAAAAACAAGGGTTTAGTTTAGAGTTTTGTTTAGTGTGCATCTGGAAAAACACTATTTTATATAACACAGATTTAATTGTACAACTGAAATGAAGAAGTGCAACATATTAATCTGGTGTGGCGGTTCAGGAACTTTAAACTACAAACCTTTTTGGGACACTGTCATTGTACCTAATAGTGAAGCACTTCACCTGAACTCCTTCAGTAAACATCCAGCTGTGTACATTGACAAAGCCTACTTACTTACATTTTACTGGTTATCTAGAATCAAGTAAAAAAAAACATTCACTCGCATTTTATATGAATTCTAACAAAGCCTTCTTCGCATATTAGAGTGCTTTAGTGCACATTCAAAACAGCCATAAAATAATAAAGCATTATTCAATCCCCATTATTCATTATTCAACCCCTAAAAAGAGCGGGAAAGTGAGACACTCACCACTTGACTTGTGATTGGCCACAATGACCAAAGTCATCTCACGGAGGGAAACGAACGGCATCGTTCGATCAAAAATTTACAGAAACACATTTCTGTCCCCTACCTCTATTTGCATAGTTTTGTTTGCAGTCTTAACGGGGCCCTGAGCTGGCATACAGGAAGTATCCGTGAGGAGGAGGAATCTCTCCGCACTTCCCCACGCCGCTGGGAACAGACTCGTGCCTCAGACTCAGGCCCATGAGATGGAGGTGCTGAGGGGTGTACAGGGCCCTCCCCTGGGGCTTTCCAGGAAACCCAAATCAGCCCAATTACAGAAGTAAACAACAGTCAAGACCTCTGCAAGTGATCCGTACCCATTTCCCACTGTAGAGATGGAACCAGGTTGGCTCATTATACCTCTTTCCCCACTATAGACCAGACTGGCTTCACATAGCCCTCCTTTCTTGGACCTCCTTTCTATCTTCTGAGAACTAAAGTAACTTGATTAAAAAAAGGGAAATCTGTTTCCCCATGTGCTGTGGAGAAGGGGTGATCCTGACCTTGCATTTGATAGCTGTAGGGAGCCTGTCCTGTCTGCGGTGTGCTGAAGCTGGAACCATAGCTCAGAAGGCCGGTTTGCCCCGGGGACCCGGTTTGAGCCGGACCGCCCTCCGTTTTTATCCCTGCCCACAACGGACCTAAACCAGTTAGTGACACCAGATCTGAATGACGAGTAGTCTTCATTAAAACAATCACACAACATAAGTCATTCTCATAACTAACGTCAAAACCTAATGCAGTCGACCTTCCAAGATCCAGGGAGAATTATGTTGATATAATAATGTGATATAATATTGAGTGATATCGTTAATAGTATTAATTATAATGAACGGTGATATGACTAATAATATGAACTGACACACTATAAAATGTAGTGCCGTAGTAGGTACAACAGGCAGAGTGAAGTAGCATTTTAAGTAGCAAATATGCTGCGGCTAGCATTGGTACTGTACCATAACCTGGGATTCCATAGGCCTGTCCCGGTGGAGAATAGTTGGGGGTATGCCGGGGACGGCTGGATTCCTGTTGAGTACTGTGTCTGCCCATATACAGCCATCGTTTGGGATGATGGAGTAGGAACAATATGCGGGTAAGGCCTACTGTTTGAAAAATAATAATTTAATTAAAAATGTCACTTCACCATACAAGTGAAACATTTAAGTTCTGCCACTTTAAAAAATATTGATATACAGTGCATCCGGAAAGTATTCACAGCGCTTCACTTTTTCCACATTTTGTTCTGTTACAGCCTTATTCCAAAATTGATTAAATTCATTTTTTCCCTCAAAATTCTACACACAACACCCCATAATGACAATGTGAAAAAAGTTTTTTTTTATATTTTTGCAAATTTATTAAAAATAAAAAACAAAAATTTCTCATTTACATAAGTATTCATACCCTTTGCTTTAACATATTTTTAAAGTATCATATTTCATATTTGGTCGCATATCCTTTACATGCTGTAGTCTGTGACCATCAACATCAAAAAACTGTCGATATCTTATTTTCAGGTACTGTTACAAGCGATACTATAACCTCTCTGCATTTGAATGGATCTCTATGGAAATTGGGGGGTGAGACTAGATTCAGCTGTAAATTACACTGGTACAGTATGGAACACATGGCTGGCTAAATGGCTGTAAGTTATCAAGGGTCTGAGCTATCAAACAAGCCCCAAACCATCACTCTGTTGCCAGATATGGAGTAGATGTGGATGGATCACTTTAAGGGTTGTTTTCTCCTGACTTTTTTCCCCATAGAGTTCTATAGGAAAATGAGTCCGGAGAAATAACCCTTGCAGTGATCCATCCACATCTACTCCATATCTGGCAACAGAGTGATGGTTTGGGGCTCGTTTGATAGCTCAGACCCTTGATAACTTACAGCCATTTAGCCAGTCATGTGTTCCATACTGTACCAGTGTAATTTACAGCTGAATCTAGTCTCACCCCACAATTTCCATAGAGATCCATTCAAATGCAGAGAGGTTATAGTATCGCTTGTAACAGTACCTGGAATAAGGCTGTAACAGAACAAAATGTGGAAAAAGTGAAGCGCTGTGAATACTTTCCGGATGCACTGTAAAATCACTGAAATAATTGCAAAAGAATAATACTGAAAGCCACAAAAGAAGGTTTTACATTTTTTTATAAGGCAATAATTGCAAGAGATTTTGGAAACACAAGCAGCTAACATCAAAGCTAACAAAATTAGCTTGAAACAGAAGGATTTGATTAGAGTCCCAAATGAAGTTGGGGCCAATGGTTATTTTTTCAGAGGAGAAATGGAATGAGACTTACTTTGAGGAGTGAATCTGTGGAGGAAACTGCTGTGTTTGTCTTGGGCTGAAGCCACTGTTTCCAATTTCTAAGGAGAGAGGAAGGAACGACACAAAGGTAAGCACACATTTAAACCATGAATGAAATGGGGCCATTTTCCCCCCCAGCAGAACTTTAGGATGCATTAAGCTAATTAAGCAGTATTACTGTGTTCAGTGCCATGTCTTTACATAAAATTACCAAATTTCAGAAAGAAATAGGCAGGTAATGCTTTTGTATTCTGCTGACTTTGTAACTAAATTAACCATTATGAGTAATGATAATGCTTCTCTGAAATAACTGAAGTAAATGCTGATTTTCAACACACTATTCTAATTTCTTGAAATACTGTTTTGGGGGTTTTCTGGAGCTGTAAGCCAAAATTATGAAAAATGAAACAAATAAAGGCTAGAAATATTTCACTTTGTGTGTAATGAATCTATAATCTATGAAAGTTTCACTTTTTGAATGGAATTATGGAAAAAAAAAAACTTTTCCATGATATTCAAATTTTTTGGAAAGGATCTATATATTCAATATAAGTCTCTGTGCTCCTTCATGGCTTGTGTCCTGCTGTGTAAGGCTTGCTACTTCTGCCATTTTGGCATTTTAGTGTGCCTTTTCCTGGTAACAGAGCTAACCTTGTGTAAATGTCCATATAATATAAGACTGATGTCATTTGATGTGTTGGGTTATAGACATTGCAGATTTAAGAATGGACAGACATTTTCCTGTTGGTCATATCTTGTACTATAGAATGGTAATCACAGGTTGCCAGGTTGGTGTGAGAGGTCATTGGCTCCAGCGATAATGCTAGCTGTGATTGGCAGTTGGAGGCCATGCACATTCTTACCGGATCCTGACAGGCTGTCCTGAGGCTGCTCTGTGGCCAAGGTCACAATGATGTCGCGACTGCTCATTGGCTCCTTTTTTAACTGTGAATCAAAAGAGGCCACACCCTCACCAACACTATAAAACCCACCGTAACATTCATTATGCCCATTGATCACAATGCAAATAACTCAATACAAAGACATGTGATGAAATCCATTTTTTGAAAAACCATTTGAATTTTAATAAATTATACAGGGCCCTGACATACTACATGGAATGGAACTGCCAGTGACCTCACATGACCCAAACTTTCTATAGTTTGACTATAATTTTACTATCATTTCAGAAAAAGTAAAAGAAAAGCAAAAAGTTAAAGAAAAAACAGTTTGTATGTGCTATTCAATATTTTTGCATAAATCACAGCATGACTGGAAATTTTTACGGCAGCAGTAGCAATATATATATACAATATATATATACCGTATATAGAAACACAGCATTTAAATCAACGTCTAAATCAACGGTCCTAAAATAGTATTCTTAAAATTTGAGCAGTTAAGCTATTAGTTCTGTTCAAGAAATTATAGCTTAACTGCTCAGATTTTAAGACTTTTAAATGATTTTTAACCCTTTAAAATGTGATTAGAATGTTCCTACCTGAATATTCTAATTCTAACAATCACGACTGGAAAAGAAGCAATGGAGTTGTAGAAAACTGACTTAGAACTTTGAAAAAAAACATTCCAAAAAACCTACTCTACAAAGGCTTAAGACTCACAGCTTTGACAGATATTTTCACTGCGATTCAACATTACAAAAAAAATGTATAGGAGTGGGAGCCCCACCTTCTGTGCCATTTGGTGCCGCGGGGTTGTTACTGATCTGGGGATCTGTTGGCGTTCTGACCATCGAGACACTCACTACTGCTTCCACAGGCTTTGATGAGTGGGCTGGCTAGATCCTGCATTTCCACAGACCTTAGGCCACAGACAACACTGGTAATTCAACACTGCCAGAACACAGACTCT
>CM056394.1:16127894-16322449 GCA_029718625.1 Synaphobranchus kaupii
CATTGCTACTCTATAGGGCCCCACCTATACACCATAGGGCCCCATCACTACTCTATAGGGCCCACCTATACACCATAGGGCCCATCACTACTCTATAGGGCCCACCCTATACACCATAGGGCCCATCACTACTCTATAGGGCCCACCTATACACCATAGGGCCCATCGCTACTCTATAGGGCCCACATATACACCATAGGGCCCATCACTACTCTATAGGGGCCCACCTATACACCATAGGGCCCATCGCTACTCTATAGGGCCCACCTATACACCATAGGGCCCATCACTACTCTATAGGGCCCACCTATACACCATAGGGCCCATCACTACTATAGGGCCCACCTATACACCATAGGGCCCATTGCTACTCTATAGGGCCCACCTATACACCATAGGGCCCATCACTACTCTATAGGGCCCACCTATACACCATAGGGCCCATCACTACTCTATAGGGCCCACCTATACACCATAGGGCCCATCACTACTCTATAGGGCCCACCTATACACCATAGGGCCCATCACTACTCTATAGGGCCCACCTATACACCCATAGGGCCCATCACTACTCTATAGGGCCCACCTATACACCATAGGGCCCACCTATACACCATAGGGCCCATTGCTACTCTATAGGGCCCACCTATACACCATAGGGCCCATCACTACTCTACAGGGCCCACCTATACACCATAGGGCCCATTGCTACTCTATAGGGCCCACCTATACACCATAGGGCCATCACTACTCTACAGGGCCCACCTATACACCATAGGGTCCATTGCTACTCTATAGGGCCCACCTATACACCATAGGGCCCATTGCTACTCTATAGGGCCCACCTATACACCATATGGCCCATCACTACTCTATAGGGCCCACCTATACACCATAGGGCCCATCACTACTCTATATGGCCCACCTATACACCATAGGGCCCATCACTACACTATAGGGCCCACCTATACACCATAGGGGCCCATCACTACTCTATAGGGCCCACCTATACACCATAGGGCCCATCACTACTCTATAGGGCCCACCTATACACCATAGGGCCCATCACTACTCTATAGAGCCCACCTATACACCATAGGGCCCATCACTACACTATAGGGCCCACCTATACACCATAGGGCCCATCACTACTCTATAGGGCCCACCTATACACCATAGGGCCCATCACTACTCTATAGGGCCCACCTATACACCATAGGGCCCATCACTACTCTATAGGGCCCACCTATACACCATAGGGCCCATCACTACTCTATAGAGCCCACCTCTACACCATAGGGCCCATTGCTACTCTACAGGGCCCACCTCTACACCATAGGACCCATCACTACTCTATAGGGCCCACCTATACACCATAGGGCCCATTGCTACTCTATAGGGCCCACCTATACACCATAGGGCCCATCACTACTCTATAGGGCCCACATATACACCATAGGGCCCATCACTACTCTATAGGGCCCACATATACACCATAGGGCCCATTGCTGCAAATAATCTTTTGCCTTGCCTCTCCAGATGCCTACTCATTTGGGAATGGAATTCCCATCAACAAAACACACTTTATTGAAAGACTAACCCCCCTGGGTAATGTGGGGAGTTCATGCCTGAGTGACAAGCAATTCACAAGCCATTTGTTTTCTTTGGCAAACTCCTCTTTTTATACTAAAGCCAGTCCATATCATTCCAATGCTCCACATGGCGGACTTGCAAACTCAAACAAACCATTATCTTTGCTGCTGGAGTCCATAATTGCGGTTGTGGACTTAAAAGACTTTAGACTGGAGGCCTGGATTCCATCAAAAGATTTTCCTTAACTTTGACTTCCAAATAAAAGTGTTCTTTTTTTTTCTTTACAAGCACAGTTTGGTGAGTTCAACTGAAAATGGGAAGAAAAAAAACCCTGAAACCTTGCATTTATTTACAAGTTGGGAGTTAAGAAAAATGCCTCAATACATTAACACAGGGGTGCACAACTCCAGGCCTGGGGGGCGGATTTTTGTTCCAACCAATTACCTTAGGTTTACATTTCTGACAGCCTCTATAAACTATGCTGGTCCACTCCTTTACTTGAGTACAGTAAAATCTTTAGGATACACTTCCAAACTGCGGCTGTAGCTGGTGCTTATACAAATATCAGATATTAAGAGCAGTTGGCACAAATTCCTGAAACGGATTCGCCTTTGTTGTGCACTCCTGAATTAACACAATTACTATATAAATGTGACACCTGTTTAACACTCACATTGTTTTTCCCATCAACAAACATCTTTGATCTGATAAAAAATATGAAACCAGTAAGCTGTTTTCACTGAGATTAATAGGCAAAGATAATAATGCCAACTCAAAGGTTCCTGCAGTAACCTTTGAATCTACTAATTTCTGGCCCAGACAGTAATTTTAGCAAAGGAATGAGGCAATTATGATGATGCAGTAATGAAGAATAGCAAAACATTTTTGGCAAACATTAGCACGTATACTTTGTCAGAAAATGACACACACACACACACACACACACACATTCCTTGCTACGGCTACTAAATGTGCAAGTGATGAACAACATAAAAACTAAAATCTGTAAAATTAAACGAGACCTGCAACTAATTCTGCCTGCACCATATCTGCAGTTGATACAGAAATGACAGTGTGCTGAGCCCCGAAATAATAAAACACTTCTGTCTCACTAACTCCCCGGGCTGCACACACCCACCAGCGAGGCTCTTACCTGCGCTCGGATTGATCGGACACATCAAACGCCCTCTGTGTGTCTGATATCTGACTGTGATCCTTCTGTCGCCTGCAGAGAAGAAGCAGAGTGCAGATGCCTGGTCAATTCATTGTCACCAGTGTCAGTGTCTGTCCTCAACACAGAGGGCATTGTGTGTGCGTGTGTGTGAGTATGTGTGTGTGTGTGTGTGTGTGTGTGTGTGTGTGGTGTGTGTGTGTGTGTGTGTGTGTGTGTGTGTGTGTGTGTGTGTGTGTGTGAGATAGTGAGACTGACATCACTCTGAGAGCAGTGGAGAGAGACAAGTGGAGAGAGAGTACTATGTGGACAGAAAAGTGATTCATCATTTGACCTATGACAGCTGTGAGAAGGGTTACCCCTCCCTACTGAACCAGTGAAGCAGTTAAGCCCAGGTGAGCGGGGGAGGGGTGGAACAGGGCTGTAACGGGGGGGGGGGGGGGTGGGGGGGGGGGGGACTTGTTGAAAAGGAGCAAACTGAAGTGTGACACACCCCCATCTTCAGGGCATCTTTCATCTGGTGCTGCCAATCTCTGAGACATGCCCCCCCCCCCCCCCCCCCTCTTCCCAGCCTCCACACACCAAGTGAGAACAGGGGTGCAAAGAAGTTCAGGTGTGTATGCAGAAAACAGACAGACATATCAACCAATAGCATTGCAGCACTGCCTCTCTATAAGGAACAATGGAATTCATACTATTATTATTATTATTATCATCATCATCATCCTCTTCATCAGCCATGAAGAGGGATGATGAATTCCCAACCACTCCACACTACTGCTAAAACACTGATCTCCATCCACACCACACTACCGCAAAAAACACTGATCTCCATCCACCCCACACTACTGCTAAAACACTGATCTCCATCCACCCCACACTACTGCTAAAACACTGATCTCCATCCACCCCACACTACCGCAAAAAACACTGATCCTCCATCCACCCCACACTACCGCAAAAACACTGATCTCCATCCACCCCACACTACCGCTAAAACACTGATCTCCATCCACCCCACACTACTGCTAAAACACTGATCTCCATCCACCCCACACTACCGCAAAAAACACTGATCTCCATCCACCCCACACTACCGCAAAAACACTGATCTCCATCCACCCCACACTACTGCTAAAACACTGATCTCCATCCACCCCACACTACTGCTAAAACACTGATCTCCATCCACCCCACACTACTGCTAAAACACTGATCTCCATCCACCCCACACTACTGCTAAAACACTGATCTCCATCCACCCCACACTACCGCTAAAACACTGATCTTAATACATACCACACTACTGCTAAAACACTGATCTCCATCCACCCCCCCCCCCCCCCCCCCCTCTTCCCAGCCTCCACACACCAAGTGAGAACAGGGGTGCAAAGAAGTTCAGGTGTGTATGCAGAAAACAGACAGACATATCAACCAATAGCATTGCAGCACTGCCTCTCTATAAGGAACAATGGAATTCATACTATTATTATTATTATTATCATCATCATCATCCTCTTCATCAGCCATGAAGAGGATGATGAATTCCCAACCACTCCACACTACTGCTAAAACACTGATCTCCATCCACACCACACTACCGCAAAAAACACTGATCTCCATCCACCCCACACTACTGCTAAAACACTGATCTCCATCCACCCCACACTACTGCTAAAACACTGATCTCCATCCACCCCACACTACCGCTAAAACACTGATCTCCATCCACCCCACACTACTGCTAAAACACTGATCTCCATCCACCCCACACTACCGCTAAAACACTGATCTTAATACATACCACACTACTGCTAAAACACTGATCTCCATCCACCCCACACTACTGCTAAAACACTGATCTTAATACACACCACACTACTGCTAAAACACTGATCTCCATCCACCCCACACTACTGCTAAAACACTGATCTCCATCCACCCCACACTACTGCTAAAACACTGATCTTAATACACACCACACTACTGCTAAAACACTGATCTTAATACATACCACACTACTGCTAAAACACTGATCTTAATACACTCCACACTACTGCTAAAACACTGATCTCCATCCACCCCACACTACTGCTAAAACACTGATCTTAATACATACCACACTACTGCTAAAACACTGATCTCCATCCACACCACATTACTGCCATGCATTTTACATACATAACCACCTGTTTCTCTCATAATACTGTTCCTCTTCTTAGCAGGAAATAATAACACATTGTGCTGATTCCTACAACTAAGGGATGACACACTTGTTGGTCAAAGGAACTATTGACAAATACTGAGTACAAATCACATGCAATAGTGCTTAAATCCCATCCACATATATCTCTCTCTCTCTCTCTCTCTCTCTCTCTCTCTCTCTCTCACACACACACACACACACACACACACACACACACACACACACACACACACCTCCGTTATCTTACAGCCTGAATAAAGTAATAACACAGAATCATTACAATTGCCCCACTGTAACTGAAATGGCAGTGTAAATTGAAAAGGGCCGGGTGCTCGTTGTTTGCTCTGTGTTTACTGTCCGGAGCAATAGGCTCCTGTCACTGTACAGGGCTTTCTTCTCACGCTGCGCCATGTTTATTGTTCAAAAAGGTTAAGCTCAGCATCTTTGATGTGCATTTCAATTCACCCAGAACATACTTTTCTTTCATGTCCACACAACAAAGACGGGTGAGACGAGGTGTTCCGTGTGTCGCACTACAAACACGGTCGCCTGGCATTTATTCAGTCACGGACGAGTTTCGCTCAAAGGGCGCATTCCCATTAGGATTTTAACAACTGTGACGTCGGCGCTATAGTTTCTAAACCAGGGTCCCCAACCCACTTAATTGCCTGTCAATTGATTATTTTAATTAGAGGTTAATACCCATCATAAGAGAGTCTGTACACCCTGTAATTGAACGTTATAATTATTAGTAATAGTAACTAATAGGCTAAGCTATGGCAAATGTTTAAGCAATTTTGATTTATTTTTTAAGACTTAAGTGGACCCTTTTTTAAGACTATGTGTGCACTTTTCTTTTCTTTGTAATAGAATGTTGAAAGTAAAATAAAATACGAAACATACCCGAGATAAATAGATTCAAAGAATGACTATTTCAAGCATGTTTTCATCATCTCTCAATCCCCTGCGCGCGACATTTTCCTTTTTTTTTCTTTCATTTTTACAGAGTATGGTGTGCTTAAAAATGCTTAATCAGAACAAACATTAACGGAACCAATTCCTAAGTAAGGTCTGTCGATCCCACTAACCTAGGAGAGGTGAAAGAGCAATTAATGACCAATCAGAATATGATGCATGTATTCCTCGTTACAGAAAGGCCAACTCGAAGCAAAACCATTTGCATATGTTTTTGTTTAATTTCAACATTAATTAAATTGTAAAAAAAAATAAAAAATAAATAAATATAACTTTAACGTTGGCTAAGGATTAAATAATAATAATAATAATAATAATAATCAAGCATATAAATGATTGTGTATTAATCTGTTAAGTAAAACAAATAGGGTGAAGTTGCTCGTGCATGTGGCAAAATCATCCACAGGTGCCTGAAGAGCACACGTAGGCTACACTACCTGAATACAATAACGAATTTCCGTCGGTCGATAAAGTTACCAGTATTTGTGCAATGCGGCAATAAGAGTGCACAAGGCGTATTAACTAAAGTAGGCTATATTAAACAGGAACTTTCGTATTAAGCAACACACATTTTCTCCATAGGTGTAGGCCTATGAATGGTAGACTGGGACAACAATCTCGCAAGACTAAAACATTTAGGTACAATCATTTTTAGTATAAAATACGCAAGTCGGTCTTATCCACGCAGGGAAATGGCTAACCCAAATTTAATAATTATTTTGGTCAGACCGGCCTGTAGGCCTAGGCAATTTCAGCTAACTTGTAGTTTAAGGTTAAATCTGAAACCCCAATAAAATAAAATGTCTGTATACAGTAAATATTTAGTGTTAAATTAACGGTTATAGAGTAGGCGACATATGGCCCCTATTGGACTCATGTGTAGCTCTGTTAGAGTTGAATTAACACTGGACATTTTATTGTGTAACATTCCTCTGTAGCCCTACATCCTGCTGAAAGATGATCATCAACATGTGATGATACACATAGACTATATATAACTACTTATATACTTAAATTGCAAATGATCAAATGCTAAAATAATATGAAAAGAAACAAACAAAAATAAAACTTTTCTTATTCACAATTTGGCCAATGTCTAATTGCACGCTACAAGCAAAACGTAATAATGGCAAACGGGCAGGCAATTTAAATTAATCAGAAAATAATCACGGTGAGATTACAAAGGAAATAAATCCAGACACTCGGTTCTCGTTTCCTTCTCTTTCTGGAACGCATAACAGACAAACATCCCTGTATTCGCAAAACAACGCCCTTCTGTATTTGGTAAACAGCTCACCTGATTAAGCACAGTGGACAGGTTTTGGCGTTCCTCTTCCTAATCGCCCTCTTCCTCTTTCGCCTCTCTCTAATGAAGTGCACAACTACAATCGGTCGCCCGCTGCGTCTGTCATCGCACACTATCTAGAGCGCCCGAGGCCTTGGCAGTAATGGGGCGCATACACTCGACTCAGCTGCCCTCACAGCCAGCGCGGGGCGCTTTACACGATAGCGGATCGCGGTCGTGGAGAGGTTGGCACAATTCAGTGAGCCTCTTAACAATAATAGCTCAATCATATCCATAATAAAATCTTGTAAATAAGAGTGTGGAAGTCGTTATCAGTTTATTAAGAAAAACACGCGTACGATGTGACGGTATGTGTGTTTGGATACAGCTCTCAGCATCGTGATTACGCACAGAAAGAGAAGCGGAGACTGCGCCTATTATTTTCATTTCATGAATGCACAGAACATTTTATGCTTAAATGCTCCATTTCCGATATCTGTTGATTCAATTGAAAGAAAGCAGGCGTGTGATTACATACGAGTCGACAAGCTTCGAGCCGATTGTCCATACACTTTAATGTTTCATAGTTTAGCTATTTAACTATTTGCACGGTCAAGTTTTCTGTGTAGCCTACTCGATATCACTAACTGGCAAATGTTCTTGTCTCATGTTATGCTCACTGAAACAGTTCACCAGCCGGTAGTCTGGTCCTTATCCTGCCAGACCAATTGGGGTCTCCTTTGGGACCATGCAGTTTGCCCAATGCCCACTATGTTTATAAGATTAAGGAACGTAGGAATTTTCAGCACTCGTGAAAATATTATCCAAGCGTAGGCTGTGTGTTTTGATGGATCGGAGATAAAAATTCGTATTGAATCCAATACCTCAGATGTCCTTAAATTAACAATAAAATGATAGTGTGAGCTCTTTGAAGTGATTTTACATTAATATCAAGCTTGATATTGCTCGCTTATTTTAAAGCAAGTGCTTACATCCACGAATAATTACAAATATGATTATTAACTGGATATTGTTTGAAAGATTACTGCGGCGTTCGCCTATTGCGCGTTAATGTTGTACAACACAAAACTGTATATCAGAATTCATTTGGCATAGGCTATTAATAGGAAAATTCATACTATAGACATAAATTAATTCTAACAGAGTAGGCTAATGTCTGCCTACTCCCTGTTCGAAATCGCGTAAAACTTCCATTCCAAATCACTCATACATTGATGGGAAAATTGTTGTTTTTAAAACTTGCCACTTGATCCTTAGTTTTAAAAAACTAAAGAAGAGCCATTGAATTAAAGCAGACGAATTAAATGTCATATTTTCGTTATCCCAGCTTCCTCGGGAACATTAAATAACGATTGGTATTGAGGCAACTATTGTGCACTTAAGTCCACCTATAACTTCAGAGTAAACCATTTTTATAATCAAAGACGGACTTCGATAACTAAAATGGTATTACGGCGAACATAAATAGAGCGCTTACAGATTTAGAACCCATAGGTTACTCACAACTCCGTTCTCCGTTTCTTACCTTCACCACAGTTCCCCACTGTGATAGGGAAAGTCCTGCTTGCGATAGAACGCACGCGTTAATTACATGTAAAATCCACTTTTTTTCTTTGCATTATTTTCTTCTAGTGCTAAAGCACTTAGCGTCCCCGTGTGCGGCGTCTCCGGAGGCTGGCGCCTAGCCCCGGAAAGTGGTTATCACTGTGGGCTGTAACTACGGAGTGTAAGAGGAGAGAGAGAGAGAGAGAGAGAGAGAGAGAGAGAGAGAGAGAGAGAGAGAGAGAGAGAGAGAGAGAGAGAGAGAGAGAGAGAGAGAGAGAGAGAGAGAGCTTTGAGACACAGGAGTTCACTCCACGCACTATGTAGCACTGCGTCTCACTCCCATCACTGATAGCACTTTGTAAATCTTTTGTATCTTTAAAACAGAAAAACGGCTGAGCCGCCCTCCACCTTTCCATGTGTCTCTAGTACACTACTCACACACCTCGAAGTCAGTTTTATTGTCTTTCACTCAGTTTTATTTTTTTTAAGAAAAGCAAGCCGCCTCTTTTGCTCTTATACTAACGGATCTAGTGGGAGAGGGATGTTCCTCGGTATTCCGCATCCTCTTCGCATTAACTTATTTTATTAATCAGAGCAAATTTTGGCACCACAGCCTCCTCTACCTGTGCAGCGGTGGCCGGCGGCGTGGAAGCCCTCAATCAACAAGCTGTCACCGCGCAGCTTTGCAAGGTAATGGCCTCTAAAAGTCACATTATCGTTATAAACAGGGCTAACAGCTTCAGGAAATTATATTTGAGTGGACAGTGCATGTGTGTGCGTGCGCGCGCCCGCTTGTGAAGTACAGCAAGAGAAAAATGCTCTTAAGGCCATTACTTATGGCAAAAACATAGATGACAGCAGCTTGTGCTTGAGGCTTCTCATGATCTGCAGAGAAGCCTGGTGCTACCGAGTGGCTCATCCTGTTAAGATATTATTCTAGTGTGTGGATTTGCCCCATAGTTTGGTGTCCAGTCCATATTATGGTGGTGATGAATGCAGCTACAGGGAAACATACAGTTTAATCGGCTATAGAGACTGACTGCGGGGGTCTTCTGCGAGTGTACGCTTGTACGCACGCTTTCAAATTGACAGCAGACTTTGCATCAGAGATGGGCCTGCAAACCATTACAATTTTACGTTCCGAAAATGGGTGACAACGAAGATTAAAGCTGTTAAATATTGGTGCCAAAGCATTAATGCCATTAATGCAATGAATACCTCCCCCTCCCCTCAAGAAACAGTTCCCTGTCATGATCCATTTGAACACACCCTCCCACCCCCATCTCCCCCAACCCTCCCTCAGCTAAATTTAAATCACCTCAGTCTCTGTTTTATTACCTCAGGCTCCATGCGACCAACGATCGAGGAACATTTGTTAGAATGCCCCCGGGCAAATATCCCAGGCAGTTACTGGGAGGGGTACCTAGCATTCAACCCCCACCCTCCTCCTCACAGCTGCCCAGAACAAACAGGGCCTAGACTTAACACAGACGTGTAACACAGTGTGATGTATTTTCATTATATGTTTCTGTCACGTTCAATTTTTAATCGTTTAAGGTAAATAAACGAAACAATATACCTGCACCAGCAGACTAGTGGTGGCTGACTCCCCAGCAAACAGTCATTTTAGTCCTCTCAAAGTTATGATGTGACGTTCATTAGGGATGTCCTAAAAAACATTACTAGGACGTTATTAAAGTCCTAGGAAGGTCACTAGGGTACAATATGACATTTAATTTGAATTCCAAGCAACGTCCCTATCCGGCTATGATATGACGTTGTGCTCATAACATTCATGGGACATTCAGGGACGTTCCTGCAACGTCTGTTACTGGTTATAATATAACGTCATGTAATGAATGTCTGGGGGACGTTACTAGAACGTCCCGGGAACGTTCTCTGTGACGTCCACGTAACGTTTGGAAAACCCTACAAAAAGACGTCAAGGCGACTTCCTGATGACATTTCGAGACGTTCAGGGGACGTCCCGGGGACCTAATTGTGTTAGCTGGGTCTGCTCAAGCTGCAGGTGTTGTGGTGTGACTGATCTTTTTAGCTTTTCAAGTAAAAGTTTGAGAATTGGATGTCCCTTATCTGATATTCTCTCCCCACCACACGGTTGATTAACAATTGACAGTGAAAAGCATCAAAAGTCATCAAATTTTTCCACCCGCGTACGCGTAGCGCAAGCAGGGGTTTTTGTTTTCGCTCCTGTCTGTGTGTGTGTCTGTATGTCTGTCTGTCTGTGTTTGTGTCCCTATCATCCATAACTCGAACAATTCAAATCTGATTGTGATGAAACTTTGTGGAAATGTTGACAGTTGGGCAATGACCTGAATCTTTGATTTTTTCCCCAATCGGTCAATACCCGCCTCACAGTGCAATATCAAAGTTTTAGCCCATGCATATTACGTTCAGGGTCGAGATTAGCAGACGCCCCGGTGTAGCATCTCTCTGAGTGCCATTCTAGTTTCTATATACTGTCACTAGGTTTAGGATTTGTTAATAAAATAAACAGCGCTGCATGTGACGTGTGGACATGACCCCGCTGTACTTTACAGTATGTACTTCTATGACGGCAGAGTTGAGTTCACGGAGACCTCCGGAGGCATAACTCTGTGGCCCGGACACGCACGGTTTCTGAGGAGAACCGCGTGACTCCGCGCTCTTAAACTTGCCCTGACCCACAAACCTCAGGTGTTTCCCATTGCAGCTTCCTGTCCAAAGTCACAGCGCTTTAAAGGAGCGACCTGAAGAGAAAAAAAAACACACACATCCGAATTTAATCAGTCCTGGAGTGCGGGAGTGTTGCTGCCTTCTCCGCTTTACAGGTTTTGCACCGCCAGCTTGGGAAAACAATAAAAGCTTCGACTCTACCGATTGGCCATACGCTACCTGTTGCATGGGCCTTAAAGAAAACGTCAGATCCGCTTTCTTTGTTAAATAGGGAAGGCAAACATGGCTGTGTTTACGCCAATTATACAGGCATTAAATCAGGATAATGTCATTCGTGCTGTGCTTTTCCTGCATTGTTTTGTACAAATGCGCTCATTGGCTGTTGCCAAGCTACAGGCCACAGCTGCTGTGCTCTCCCGCCCTGAAGGTTAACTCACCTGTCTGAGCCTGACAATTATCGTCAATTCGCCGTGGGTTAAACTACACGGATTTGTGGTTAGATTTTCTGTGCTCTTTACATCAATAGGGGCGTGGGCACACAGAGGCCTGCTCTTTCTCTAGTTGGTAAAGTCTGTCCATTCTCTGTCTGTTTCGGTTTATATTGACAGGAACCTCTGTCTGGCGGTCTGTACAGATGGAGATTTTGTTGTTGTGTGCATAAACCTCCATTCATGCTTTTGCGAGTCAGTCCATGGACAAGAATCAGAGGAGAGGGAGGGAACTTTTCTGTTCTAATCTTTTATTAATCATATGTAATTTTTGGGGTTATTTCTATAAATTAATTTATAATTTTTTTTAAATAACAAAATTAACAACACAACACATAACCATTGGGGGTGCGGGGTACCTAAAACGAATAAACATTATGATGCAAAGGACATGATGCTAGGATGAGTGAGGCAGTCCGTCCTCCCTATGCATTTTATTCAGATGGGGAAAACAGAGGGGGTTACATATAGAAATGGAATCACATTACAGACGGTTGCAATTGCGGAAAATCCGACAGCCGGCCACTCAGTGGGGATTTGTAAATGGTTTGATAGCTTGGACACCCTATGGACTACCCCACATTCCTCCCACTCTGATATCAGCACAAACTTCTTCCCAATTTGTGACATAATGATTGAGATGAGTCATGCAGAGCCAGTTCTAGGCATAGGCGGCACGGGTGACATCCACCTGGGGGGGCGCCAAACAAAGGGGTTAAAAAAATGTTTGTATCCCCCCCCCCACCCCAAAATCCGATGTGCAATCTCGCCTAGGGCGGCAGAAAGGCTTGACCCATGCCAGGAGCGGTGAATACACTGGACGTAAAACTTGCTCGCCGTGCACCCAGTTAAATACAGCCGCCTTCACATTGAGTTCAACAGGAAGAGGTCATAAACCGCAAGCCTCCCAAAGTCCGCCAATTCACAGCCAAATTTACAACGTGAACGGGAAAAGCGAGACAACTGAAATAAATGTTGAAAATGATTCTCACAAATCATCTCAGTGCCTGGCCATATTTACACCTAGGAGTCAAATAGTTTCACCTGTATTTAAAGAATGATTGCTGGATGTTAAATGGCGATGTTAACCCCCATTTTTCCAAATTCTTATCGCTGATTTTTCGGCCAACATAGCCCACATCAATTTATGGGGTTACGCTACATTTAGCAAGTAAAAATAGTCATTTTGAAAAATTATGCAGCCGGTTTTATTTGCTCCCCTGTACCCCTCCAAATGTTTCAAAATGTTTTAAATTCTCACGGGCCAGTGAGTTTGATCTTTCCATTACATTGTATTGCCTCAACCATTAATCTCAATGTGACTGGGGCAAAATCTGCATCCTGGTGAATTTGTTAAAGTTGGAAAAATAAAGACCACTAATGCTGGCAACCCATATTCTGCATAAAATTAGCATTAAGAGTACACGCACAGTGGCTGGTATGGTCTCGATGGTGTATAGCACAATAGTGGCTAAGATAAGTAACATTTAAAACATTTACATACAGGCAACAGCAGAGCAAGGGCTACAGGAAGGTAAATAAACCAAAAGGCTTAGATATAACTGACCTTTGACCCCTGAGCACAGAGAGAATGCAAAAAAGTTTATTTCAGTGTAAATCCAACATGATAAATGTTGTGTCCTTTCTGGTGGGTGCATGGGCCATGCATGAGTGAGTACAAGGAATCTCTTTTTTTTTTGGTGGGGTGCCTCAATCAAACCTCACCTTGCATGACAAAACAAATATAAGATCCTCATTGTAAGTCAAATTTAATGATATTCTGACTGACTCCAGACCAATTATGTTCTCACTTGATACTCACTCAGACTCTCAGAATGTGTTGATTCTGAAGCCTTTATACATATTATACAATAATGTATACATACTATATGTACATTGCTGGGATTCAAAAACTCAAAAACTTTAATCAGCACACATTTCTGCCAATGTTGATTGAACCCAGGCCAATATCACAAATTGCTTGCTGTGTTCTGATGAGCAAAGTAATAAAATGGAAGTGCTTTACGGTGAGAATATTTCAAACAATAAGTGCCATTTGTGTGATATATTGTACACTGTTTTGGCAGTCTGATTCTTCCAGGCCAATGAAACACAGGGAGCCATATATCATAGGGGGATCTAATTTTACAGTGTGATCTGTCAACGTCAAGAGCGGTGCATTGAAAAAAGGAAATAAAAGAAGTGAAATATGATTTTGGACTTGGTCAGGATGAAAGGACATGTCCATACATTTACCCAGAGGCCCAGAACATCATTACATTAAAACTGTAAAACCCACATTTTCATACAGACTAAAGGAAACTCAACTGCGCGCATTTGTGAATTATCTCAAGCATAATATGTGCATATTTCATTTTACCTAGAGATATAGAGATACAGTACCAAGGGATATATTATTTTCAAAATTTTGCACACACACACACACACACACACACACACACACACACACACACACACACACACACACACACACACACACACACACACATATATGTATATATATACAGACCGGTGACAAATTAAAGGAAAAACCAACATAAAGTGTCTTAGTAAGGTGCTGGGCCACCACAAACCGCCCAGACAGCTTCAATGCACCTTGGTATAGATTCTACCTCTCGTCTAGCATAGATTCTAGTCTCTGGCACTCTACTGGAGGGATGGAACATCATGCTTCTAAAAGTTATTCCCGTCGGTCCAAAATCTCCCGTAGGTGTTCAATTGGGTTGAGATCTGGTGACTGCCGTAGCATACTGTATATATATATATATATATATATATATATATAATTCATTATTTATAATTCAGAAATAATTCATGATTTTGCTGCTTGCTGCGCTGTATTCTTCTTAGACAAATCTCATTCATTTTGCAATGTTTTTACATATAGGATTCAGTTTATTTCAGTATACACACTATACACTATTCAGTATATATTTATGTGTGTTCAGAAACTGGACAACATACTTCATTTTTTAGGATAATGAAAGTGGTATAAGCCCTGACACTGGCTGCTGTATTAAGAACAAATCATGTACAAATGTAGAAATACTTCTGCTGACAAATGGTGTTTTTTTCTGTTGAATATAAGGAAGTAACTCTCAGACGTTATTCAGATGCCACCATGCTTTTGGTATTTCCTAACAGATATTTTTTTATTCATAATACATTTATAGAAGTGCTCTGCCCTGTACAGCTAGAAGATTTATAAGATGTGTCATGCACGCTCCCCGCAGAGATCTGATGAAAAAAAAAAACGGCCCAGAAACCAAATAATAACACTCTATACCACTGTTCATGTGGAGGAGTGAATACGATTTATCATACTGAAACAAGCTTTGTTCAAACTTCATATGTAAATTGTAATCATGAAAAATGTTAGTCAGTGAGTGAGTGAGTAAAAAAGAGAGACACACAGAGCGAGAGAGAGAGAGAAAGTGCAGGCAATGTGATGGAAAAGTGATTCATTGGTCCACGGCAGCTGTGAGACAGGAATAGGCTAATACCATCCCCTTTAAATTAGCCGCAATTTAGCGGTCGCTAGGTTGGTGTAAACCATATGCTATATATTTCATTGCCGTATTTGGCCCTATGGTGTCTTATTTGCATCATCTTAAATCTAAGATGAAGGACGGAACAAGCATGGTTGAAAGGCTACACATTATTTCACACTCGAGTGGTAAACATAGTTACTGCTGGTCACTGCTGAAGGAGTAGGCCTAACTGGCTCCGGACTGAATTCATAGATTACAGACAGGGTCTAGGGCTGTTTTGCCCAATGGAAACCCTAAAAGTAGTCTACTACCAGAGGCATTCAAGAAAAGTAAATACATCACGACACGCACTCAACTCTGTCTGCAATAGAAGTATAGTTTGAACTTTTCATGATCCAAACTGCCCCATACGCTCAATGGATAATCTGCCTGCTGGAAGTTGGTCGGTTGTTGCAGGCCGCCAGTTCATTTTCTACTTGACCACAGTGCACCCAATCAGATATGGATACAACGGGCCCATTATGCAGCACGTTGAGATAAAGAACACAAAGGTAATCGGGAGTCACGGAGACAAAGGCTTTCCTATAGCACGCGCGGATAATTTCTCCAGCAAGGCCCGTGCTTTTTGGCAAGCGTCTCTCTGGCATCCTCGTTATTATCGAATTTCCGCTGCAGCGTCACAGAGACTGCGTTATCGCGCGGACCGCTGCGAAAGAGCTCTTGGACGGGCCTGGCTGGCCATGCAATTTCTGCTGGCAAGGCAGAGCTTATTGGAGTCCAGTCGTGGGAGTCCTAAAAGACAAATAACTTAAAACGACACATCATTTTACTTTAGATAAGTTTCCTATATTTTATTTTCCCATTGAGTTTTCTTTATAAGATAAATGATTGTTCTCGTATTATTGATTTAATCAAAGCTGCTGCTGTGCGCTCTATTATTGGGCCGCGGACAAAAGCAGTAGACTTGCTTCATTTTATGCTCTGCAGAAGCGATACTTCACACAATTAATAGTCACAGAGAAAAATGTTTCTTGCCCTTCGAGGATTCCTCAGCAGTGACCCAGAATTTAGTATTATCTTAACACAAGCGGCCGGCTACTTTGATGTTGCATGCTCCTTCAAACAGGCCCTGTAAGAATCTGCCTCGGACGAGCTGTATTAATCAAACCTCTAACCCACGAGAGTGTGTCCATAAATCGCCAGCTGGTCCTTAACGGAGTCCCCGAGCTCCCAGCCGTCATTCATCAAAGCGTCTGTGCTCCGGATGGAAGTAAATAGAGAGTAGGCTACGTTTTTTGAAGTTAAAGCCGCTGAGGTCCAATGCGTAGGCTACAGGAGAGGGCTCAAATAATTAGGGTACTTTATTCTGTGAACAAATGTATTATTTGCGACTGGTAATGAACGTACAATAAATAGCAACCCTGCGTTTCCTTCAGGGGGATATGAAGAATTGCGCACGGGGGTCCCCCAGGACCAAACAGGAAATGTGTAGCCTAAGCCTACACCAACTGCGCTGAGAGCGAGCGCCTATACTCTGTGCGCGTGCTTGTTGCCTGTCTTTAAAAATAAGTATACAATGAATAGAATTTGAATGTAAATCATGTGTAAAATAATTGATTATGGATGCACAAACGTACAATATATAGCCTTACACCTGCACACGAAGATGGTATGGTGCAGATTAATGACCATGATATATGGAGATTTGTTCATTCTGGGCCATTCTGATTGATATTTTATGAAAAAGCACATTTATTTCTTTCTTCATGTGGCCAAATAGCTAAGTAATTTCAAGTCAAGAATTAAAAATAATAAAGCAGATTTTTTTAGCTTTAAATTAAGTGTTTCTCTTGAAAAGTTTAGAGCTGTACTGCCCTCTGCTGGCTGAATGTTCCAGTGCCATGTTCCGGTACCCTTTACAACCTATCTGTGTTCACAAAGACTATGGTCATAGGGACACACCATGTGTGCTGGTTTTTGTTCCAGCTGACCTCTTAATTAGGTTTAACCTTCATATTATATTCAGGTCTATATGACCCAAAATTACTTTTTTTAAATTTTTTTTACCCCTGCCCCTACAAAAAAGACAATAATAATAAACCCCTTGCTAGTAGGGTCAAGGTGTTACACAAACCACCACCCACACACATTTACCCCAACTTTTCTCCCCTACACTGCCCCCTCTCCCCATAAAAAAATATAAAACAAAACAGGGTGTTGACATACAACAGCTCAGCAGTATGTCAGAACTAGCTAGCAGAACTAGGCAGCACTCACAAATCCCAAACCCCCACAAACCTAAACCTAGGACCCCCCCCCCCCCCCCCCCCCCTCATAGGTGGTGCTACAGGCTCTTACAGTGGCAAGAGTAAATGGTATCCTACCCTCTCAAGTTGTGTTGAGTACACACAAAGCAATATGCATGTATGCCAAATTTTGGCTGCATCCCAATAGTCTTCACTTCCCACCTCCCTTCCTCCACTCCCCCACTGTCTGAACGTTTCGAGTACAAGTATTTGCGTGTACAGCGTACAATGTACCTGACATTGCGGTTTGCGTCGAGACATTAATTAACATGTAACCATTAATACGTGATTAAGATGTAATCAGCGACATTAGATTAAAACACAAAGATCCGTTTCCGGAGCACGGAGTAGAGGAGGTGGTAGTGGAGGAAGGGAGTAGAGGAGGTGGTAGTGGAGGAAGGGAGGGTGCGTTTTACTGGGACGCAGCCTTCGTGTTTCTATTAAAAAGGGAAGGATCCAAAACACATACTGCAACCATTGACCCATAGGTGGCGCCGCAGGCTCATACCATATTCAGCGAAGATGGCACTGTATCAGGTCTTGTTCAGCACATAAAAATATGTAAGTGCGTAATGTGTACAGGCTCCTGCAATGCCCAGCTAACATGGCATTGTATCAGCACGTAGAAATGTACCTGTATTCCCATTTTCAGGTTCCCAGTGTAAACATGGGGGTCTACTGTACAACCAATGACCAATAGGTGGCGCTACAGGCTCCAAAAATGCCCTGCTGAAATGGTACAGTATCAGGTTGTGTTCAGAAGAGATTAACATGCAAGCATGACAATTTTTAGGCTTCAACTCAAAACATTGGGGTCTATTGTACATATACTATACCTGCTCATCTATAGGTGGCTGCAAGCATGACAATTTACATGCAAAAAAAAGTGCAGCATCCTTTAGGTTGGGGTATTTCATCGGGTCATATTGGCGTGTATCAACATGAATGGCAGGAAACTGCTAGCATAATAGGAAGGTTAAGTGCACTGTTAACTGAACAGTGATCTCGCATAAAAAAATGCCTTATGTGGTTGTCACACTTGTGAAAGAAACAGCCTTTGAGTAATTATCAATTTATTAAGTACAATTAACTAAGTGCCCTAATAACTGTTTGAAGAAATAGAACAATTCATTAATCTGATTTAACGTCTCCCTGAACAGTATTTATGAATTAGACATTACCTAGACTCTGGATAGACACTTTAACCCTCATATTATGTTGACATTTTATGACGCCTTTTATGTTTGGGGTCAAATTGACTCCAAAAGTTTAAACAAAGATAAAACTATTGTAACAGAAAAACTTTGACACCTAGTGTGTTACCTTTTGTGTCGCCCAATTGACTAGCCTTTTATCCCTAAATATTTGTGATGAAAGATTTAATTTTAGAGCCTGAGGTAAGTGAAAGTTTGTGAACTTTAAAACCTGTATAGGAAAGAATTACCCAAAAAAAAATTTATGTAAGAAAAACTACCCCAAAATTGATCCCACACAACAATACAAAGTTGGTATAGGACTTTTGAAAACATAGCATTATGTTTATTGCGTGTTTACTATTTAATTCCGCAAATTATAGTTTCAAGATATGGGTAACAAGTTTTTAAGAGATGTCAAACATTGATTGGGTCAAATTGACCTGGAACACAATATGAGGGATACATCAAACTTGTTTAAAACATGCTTTTACCCCTAATAAATATTTAATGCTGCCAATATAGAGCGTTCAGTCATATGTGTAAGCTGTACCCATTGCTGAAGCTAATCAGCCAAAGCCACTGTGGAGTCCGGTGGAGGACTACAATCCTTCAGCAGCTGCTGCAAGCACACTGGAGGTGCCTTGTAGACCAGAAGAGTAGATGGCTGTTCCATTCCTGAAGGGCAGGTGTGTGTGCAGATTTATGTTTTAATCAAAAACCCTGGCTCAGTTTGCAAATTGGCTGTAAACACCACACACACACACACACACACACACACACACACACACACACACACACACACACACACACACACACACACACACACACACACACACACACACACACACACACACACACACACACACAAACACACTCATAAAAGCTGAACACTGGAGGGCGCTCAAAACTGAAAACAGAACTACGAGGAACAATGAGAAAGCTATTTATCTATTATACATTTCAGTCAGGCAACCAAATTAAGCAACATTTTATTGAGATTTAATGAGAGTGCAGTTTTTGGCATCAGGCTCTGCCTCTTATCACTCCCTATTTGCATAACATTTGTAGTATGACCAGCCAAGATAACAGGAAGTAAACCACTGAGAAGCAGAGCCCACAGGTGCATGCTGGAGTGGTTGTGGGAGTGCAAAGAACTTTCCTGAAAGGCCTACATGCTGGAGTATGCGGGAAAAGCTGAACATTGCTAGCAGCTTAGCACGGAAATAGTGGCATAGCAGCAGAAGCACGTCAAGCAAATCATGTCAAGCTGATGCGATTTGATGCTACTCGAAGTTGTCTGCCCGAACTAGCTTCGCATCATATATTTCAACACTACACAATACACAATATACTACAAATGTATTACCCCTTTGAGATATTGCTATATATTTTTTAAAAAGTACCGTGCTGTGAAATGTACTTATCATTATATTTTCCATGTATTTGCAATATACTGCAGCCTGTTCCATCTCCATGAGGGAGATTACTGCCAGCACTGGCTGGAGGCTGACATTATCATGACCTGAAGAATATAAATAAAAAACATAAAATATGCTTCTTTCAGCCTATTTTTGTTCATGAAAAACCATGAAAAATCACTGCCATATATAAAATATATATTTATATACGTATATACAGCAGTCGTTTTTCACAGTAGACTTTTACATTGTTTTTGTTTAGAACTATCTTAGTGCAGATCACATGTGGTCTGGTGTTTCTGCAACAGAAGAAAAATATATCTCACTGTTCCAACACCAGTGTGTGAGTGAAGCCATTTTCAAATTAGTTTTCAGTGTTTTTTGCTTCAGTTGTTAAATTGAACCATTCATCTTTCTGTTGATACATTCACTGCTTGTAGGAAACTGCCGTCTGTTGCATTATTCCAACTGGGAGATCTGGTTCGTGATTCATGAAATTTAAAAGACAAAACTGTTGAGTCTATCTTGATTTAACCGTGGCTATTAAGCAATTCGTATCACGAGAGTGACAAAGCCAAAATAAAAAAAGAAGATTAACTGCATCTAAGGATCTGTTCCTCTCCTGTCATGATGCATAAAAAAATCTACAGTGTAGTTGTCTGCCGGAAGACGTTATATTCATTGTTTCCCAGAGTCAAATGAAGGCGCTGTTGCGTGCAGTGAAAGAGGACTCACCAATGCAGCAGGGTTTGTTCAGCTCCTTCAGTGATGTTGATGATGTCATCCAAGTAGTAGATGGTAGTGTTTAACAATTGTTTTTATTTTTCAGTATAAGTCAATCGCACAATTACACGGTAGTGTTTTACACAAGAACTGCCCTCCCACCCTCTCCGCCCTTGGTGGCCCCCAGCCCCCACTCTCCCATGACCTCACATGTAGATAAACAAGCTCAGAGAGTATCTACAATAATAATATTAATAATAATAAAGAAATATACGTATATATGTATATCTACATACACATATGCATATACTGTATCTAAATACACACATGGCCAATTTAAATTGAAAATCTTATCTGACCTGTGATTTAGAAATTCATTAATTTTATAAGCAATGTTTTTCCACATCTCTTTTTTTTTTGGCTTTGTTTATAGTTTGACCACTTCTGTCACAAGTTGAGTATAGGAGAACTGTCAGGTTGTAGAATTGTCACACTGTTGGATAGTGTGTGAAGAAAGTCAAGCAAGCAATGAAAAGTCTCACGCCACTCTGCCACTCATAGGCAATGTGGACAAATTATTACAGGTGCAAAAAAAAATAATCTTCGAAACAGCTGTGACATGCTTAACTATGACAAGCCAGAACAGGAATCTGACACCAAACAGTGATGCTCAAGTAGGCCTGCCGTCCAAGAAGAATATTCCTGGCAATATTCTCAACACAGGGACCATTGGGCAATTACAAAGTGAGCCTACAAATTTCTCATTGCTCAGTTTTTTTCCATCCACATTTCATAAACTGTAACAGCGTCACTGAAACAAAAAAGTATCATTGTATGTCAACATCCCATTAGTTAACCGTTAAGGAATACATTAATAAAACATTACTCATCTTAAAAAATATATCATTAACTTACAAATGACTTTGGCACACACACGCCAGCCAGCCAGCTAATGCTTTAGAGTATCGATTAATGATGGATGGCCATTTATGAATGCATTCATTAGTGGCCGTTTTATTGGTCCTTAATATATACGACAAAAATAAATAATTTGAAACATTTTATATGGGAGGACCCGATGAACCGAAACTCTTTTTGACTGAAATTGATCAATCACCAGGCAAAAAGTGTTTCACACATGTTTAGGTAAGTCATTAAAAAAAAAGTTTTTTTTTTATACCATTATTGTAAATGACTGAAATGCACCTGAAATCATGTGCAGCAGGCTGGGAAACGCTTTCACTGCAGAAGCAAATGATTTATTCGCTGCCGGTACATTCTGACCCCTTTCTTGATGCAGAGATTAATCACCTCCAGGTTTCTGCTGCATGTATAGGCAGGTGAAGGGGGCTGCAGAAGGGTTTATTCAGCCATTTTATGCCGGTCTCGGTCTCTTCTCCTTCACACATGATAGAGAGGGAAAGAGAGAGAGAGAGTGAGCAACAAATGAGCACGTCTCTTCGTTCACGGCCATTCACATCATTACATTACATTACATTACAGTCATTTAGCAGACGCTTTAATCCAAAGGGACGCACAATAAGTGCATACAGAGACGTCATCAAGATCACTACAGAACAGACAAGACAAAGCACATCCTTCCCATAATGTAGCAGCTATCCCTAGTAATGAACATTGACTGTAGTTCACAGTAAGCTGTGGGTAAATCAGCTATACTACACTTCTATTCTAAATACTATTATAAACTATAACAAACAGACAGGAAAACACAGGGAACTAGTACCATGAGGTTAGAATATCAGTCAAGGTGGAATCTGAAGAGGTGTGTCTTCAGGCCTCGACGGAACGCAGGCAGGGTTGGAGTAGAACGTAGGGGAATGGCAAGTTCATTCCACCACTGAGGAGCTAAGGTGGAAAAGCTCCGCAGTCGGGACGAGCGAGAGCCATTGACACGGAGGGGGGGGGGGAAGTGCGAGTCGCCCTGCTGTAGAAGAGCGACATCATCAACTGAGTCTGTCCATCTGTCTCTGCTTTGACAATGTTCAACCCCCCCCCCCCCAAAAATGCATTATTATTATCATAATATTCAGAGGAGATGACAATTATGAAGATCATCATCATCATCATTTGTGTAGCTGAAACATGGAATACATTTTTCAAGTTACTCACATACGCGATGTAAAATAAAATTCTCATAATCTTCCCGCACGCCAAATTATTAATTTATATCAAAACAATGCCAAATGAGGACTACATTTTGTACCAGTAATGTTTCACAGACTCTAAATGAGCCGATATCTCAAAGCAATGCGGCTTGCGTTTGCCTCCATGCGTTTGGAGAAACTTGGGCCTGCGTTTGTTCAACTCACCATCTCATCACTCGCATGGCATCTATAAAGGGCGGTCATCTCAAAGAGCTCCTGAAAGGGTTGGGGGTCTTACAGTATATTGCTCCTTTACTTGCAGAGACAATTAAACATACAGGACACCGGTGTCATAATGCATCTCTTGCACGGGGACGCACTGGAGTCTAATGAGCCTTTCAAGGTTAAGTACCCCTCTGTCAAGAAAAGCTATTAATAGCAGTCCACTGTAGGGGGTTCGCTCATTGAGCACGCCCCTGGCTCCACGGGGACCGTGCCCAGACCGCTCGGGGCAGGAGCTGTCCAGCGCCGGTCAGGAGAGTCTACAGCTGCCCAGCGCACCCCGGGCGGCTTCATCACACTCTGATAGGAGGGATTCCCTGTCCTGGTGGATCTCTTAAAGAGGAACCACCGCACAATCCACTGTGACAGGGTGTAAAATTGTCATTTCATTGATAATTTCTTGTTGCTTCTCTCAAGTCTTTGTGACAAACACTTGGCATTGCATTTAAATGTATGGCGAAGCAAATAATGACAGCATATTATTATTATTATTATTATTATTATTATTATTAATAATAATAATAACAACAACAACAATAATAATAATAATAATAATAATAATTGTTCTTTTCTATTCTTTGTTCAATTTGATTCAGTAAACTGAGCTTTCACCAGGAGGTTGCTGGTTCAGTTCACTGCTGGGCAAATCCCTCTGGGTCCAGCATGTTCAGTTTATATAAAAACTTAAAATGTGCTTGACCTTATCTTAGGTTGAAACTTTTTTTGGCTCTTCAATAAAAATCTGGATATTTAGTGGAGAAAATCATAATCCAGAATGCTGTACCTTTAAGTTCCATCTAGAAACTCATAGGACTATGGAATCTGAATTGCTTACACCTGTATGAAGGAACAGCATGCAAAATAAATGACAGTAAGTTGCCTAATAAGAATTTCAGCTCACAGCAACGAGCTATTACTTTCAATTGCATCAGTGGTCCCATTCATTTAACACAGTTATTTAAGTTGATTTAAAGGAGATGTATAGATAGTGAAAGGTAATGAGATTTTTTTTTTGTGAAATTAAATTTGAATGAGGGGTGGTTTCAGGAAAATTAGATTAAAGGACCGGGCCAGAATTTATTTTCCTCTGCTTTGTGAGGCTCAATAATCACAGAGCACTGAGCAGGAAATCTGCGGGTAGAAAAAAACTTGAATGTGGGAAATAGCTTGATGCTAAAGGATATGGAGGTCTAGATTGAGATGGTTATGGACGATAACCACCTCACAATAAATAGATTCATAAATAAACAACGACAGAACGCCATTGGATCACATCAAAATGAGGCTTCTCTGTAGCACGGAAAATATTACAGAACGATTCCTGTCGGAATGGCAGCCTTCTGTTGCGGAGGTTGAGTACGGAAATGTGATAGTTGTTCTTGAGGAGAGCAATGTGGCGGCAGTGTAGTATAATGGTTAAGGAACTGGCCTTGTAACCGAAAGGTTGCAGATTAGATTCCCAGGTAGGACACAGCCGTTGTACCCTTGAGCAAGGTACTTAACCTGAATCGCTTCAGTATATATCCAGCTGTATAAATGGATAATATGTAAAAAATGCAAAAAAAAAAAAAAAAAAAGTTGTGTAAGTCGCTCTGGATAAGAGCGTCTGCTAAATGCCTGTAATGTAATGTAATGCAATGGATGTGAGCTTCGCCCAAGCTAGATCAAAAACCTCTCCTCTCTACCAGTCACTAGTACAGTGGTGTTTTTCCAGCTGTGTGGCTAAGCTGCTTAAACAACAGAGTCTGCAAGTAATGTTCTGAACGTTGGTTCATAAGAGGACAGAGAGGAAATGTATATTTTCACATACTGTATTTAAAAGTACATAATATAATATTAATAAGTACATATCCTCTCCACTGGTGCTTTATGTAAACATTAAGTATACTGAAAGGGCGAGTCAATGAAATTAGGGTCTAATGGTAGCAGATGTTGGGCTACTGTAGCTCTTGGGAGACCCAGAGAAGGTTGGTAGTCTCAGGTAATATTATAACAAGAAAGAAAGCCCAGCAGTAACAGTTATCAATAATAAATGAGTTGAGTGCTGGCTTTTCCCTCATGCTATATTATTTAACCACTGAATGAGATTCAGGACCCTACATGATACGTTTAGGATAACATTTTCTGCAGGACGAATGTCCCCTTGAAAATGCTGTCATTCTTAGGAAGAGGCAAGCAGAGTTATCCCACATGTATCCCATAACCAGTTTACATAGCTGCCTTGCGATAGCTGATAAGACCTCAAGAAATGTGAAGTAGGCAAATTTTATAGAAGCACTACATCCCATTAATTGTGTTTATATATGTTTACACAAAGAAATGTAAAAATTATTTATTCACAGAGTTGGTAGGATTTCTGAATGTTTGTGTGCGTGTAGTATGTGTGTGCGCATGTTTGTGTGAGTATACTGTATGTGTACGCACCCTTTAAAAGTAACCTGGCCCACAAGGAAGGGTTAGTTGAAGATCTCCTGCTTTATATTCTCCTTCACTCCTGTTGTACTGAATTTGAGGCACCGTGTCTCTCTGTGTATGTCAGTCCAAGGCCCCTAAACTTTCCCATGTGGCTCAGTGAAGCTAACCGTGGTGCAGAAAATCATTCAACGTCACCAAACTTCCGAAGTCTGTGATTGGATTCTACCGAGCCAGTCGTGTGTGATCCTATTTGATTAATAGCGCTGGTAGGGCACATTTATTTCACCCTGTACATTGTTCTTGTGCCTTGTGTTACACTCTATCTTGGTATTAAACATTGGTTTCCTTTAGTTTCCCAGGATAAGAACAAAAAAGCCATACATTTTACAGTATTTGACAAACATTTTTTGTCTTCAAATAGAAAGGAGAAAAAGCAACATAGACTGCGACAACAACATCCATAACATGATAAGATCTTGCTTTTCTCCATATACTGTAGATTAATTCAACCTGCTATCCATTGACAGTTACAATATTTCCTGTAAGACAATGGAAGCTATATTCAAACAATATGCCAATATGAGATATATGTATAGTACTATTTACAAAAAATTATAACTATAGTATTATTAACAACAGTAAATTATTTGGCCACACAACATAACTTTTTTTTAAAAATAGTTTTTTTTTGTCTTTTAGAAAGATTATTTTCTCACAACACTGTTTCCCTATTTGTCCCTACCGTAATATAGCAGTGGCAGTATCTTTCAACTGCTTCACTCTATTCACCGTTTGTGGCGGACTTTGAAGGGAAAGGCGTCCCTTTACACACAACCTCTACGCGACCCACAATCCGGAATTGCTCTATATTGCTCAAGAGTTGCTCAGAGTTTTTGGTTAGCTAACTTGGAGTTCAGTACTCCCCCACAGTGTTGTCATATTCAGGCTATCTTTCAAGCTCATCTTTTAATCAGGCTATCTTTCAAGCTCTGCAGGCTATCTTTCAAGCTCATCTTTTATTCAGGCTATCTTTCAAGCTCTGCACAACTTAAATCACACAATATACACAAAACACAAAATATCACACTCACTCAGAGATCTTGACACTCAGAGTCACTTCTGCTTATTTCTACTTCATCACAATAATTTTTCTACCTATTTATCCTCTCTATTTTGTTTTTATAATCAATATAATTCAATTAATCCACTCACCCACTGGAGCTCCGTCACCGGTGTAGGACCACACTTGGGGCCAACGGAGTGCGGGTAATTCCTCTCTGCAGACTTTTAAAAAAAAAGGTGTCTGCTTACCTCTCACTATTGACCGGTCTCTAACTTGAAGAAAAACACCGCACGCCGTTGGTTCCCTCCTGTATCCCCCCCGGGATCTTGGAGTCCTTGCTGGCTCGCCAACTGTGGAAGTCAGTCCTTTGACTCCCTCCTCGTTAAATTCAATTTAAGATGGGTTTTTCGAGTGGAAGAATACTCAAGATAAAGATGAAGGAAATAGCAGAAGTATAATCTTTTATTAAATGGTCAAATGTTGATTCAACATGGGAAAACCACAAACCTACGCAGAGGATTCAGAATTCCCCGAACAATAACAAACATTAGTTTTTACAATATCATAACTCCTCCTTTACGTTGCTAATACACCAATGATATGTGGTAACACCTTTTCATAATATCTTATTTTATCCAATAACAAATTAGGCACAACATTAATATGTTATATGACCTGTTCTTACCCTATGCGCTTGAGGGCACTCTTGATCTATCAAATAAAATTGTTTGTGAACTCTCCTCCCACCTGTTAGGTCAGCACGATCTATAAGTTCAACTCCTGCTTTGTTATGGAACACAGGAGGAAAACATTCCTGTTTTGACTGGTGTGCTAGATGCCCTCGTCCTTGCTGACAGAGAACTATCCTGCACCCTCTCACAACCCCCCATCTCAGTACTTTTCCACTAGATCTTGACTGTATTATTTAATTATTTATATATTTGCATATGAGGCTTTCTTGGGCCTACGGCTTACTTCCACAACAGGCATGACTTTCCACCAACAGAAAGTCTTCAAGGTGACAGTTTTTGGTGAGCTCATAATGAGGGGAATCTACATACTGTGAGGAACATAGGCAAGTCTGACAGGTCATTTTAAACCTCAGCTGTGCAGAGCTGAAGTTTGACTTAATCAGAGTCATCAAACTAGTTATATTATTTATTACATATTCACCTCCAAATTTTCATTGTCAAACGTCCCAAGTAAAGGGACTCTTGATATGGCACAGATACCAGTCCCAATCCCTGTTTCAGATGAAATCCTTGGTTTCCTGCTGCTTAAGATGGGAGAAGCCTGGCTGGAGATCACTTTAAGATGTGCTCCAGTACATGTGGTTTACCATGTGGATTATAATGCATTCTATCATGGTAGGAGGATCGTATTAAATATGGGCATACTGTTTATCGAGTAGGATTATCAGATGAGATCTGTCATTAACTAGGGATCAGTCAGCATTACTGAAGGATTGCTTAGGACTGGCTGAGCCCTCTCATTAGTGATACCTCACCAATTTAGCTTTTATCTTAAAATGTATTTCAAATATTCGTGATTCAGATCTAGATGTCATCGGCATTCCTTTTCTTAAAAAATTTCCACCTGACCCAGCGCTGTATATACAGTATCCAATTCCCACCCCGATATGGAATGTCCAAGTGCTGCAGCCATGTTCCATGCACAAACCACCCAGTGAATTAGTGAGAACTGGGAACACCCACAGTTCTCCTCTAAAACACGCGCTGTCCAACAGCCACTTCTTTTCACGTCGCAGACCGCAGCTCAGCTTGCACAGAGCGGCGTCTGAGGAAGACCTTTCACATGCTGCTTTTGACATGCAGTCTTACAAGTGCCCTTATCGGCCAATGGGGGTTACTCAAGAGCCCTGCCTGTCTGACTGGACACTCCCCTGGCGCACAATTGGCGCCTGCGTCACCCTGTGGAGCTACTGGCCACAGTCGGCACCGGCACAGTGCAAATTCGATCCGAGGCCCCACAGCATGGTGCCTTAACCGAATGAAAATAGATAAAACACGCACATCCAACTTATCTTAGCAGTTGCCGGACAGATAGGCAATCATGAACAAAAGATAGAGTCTGCAGATTGCTGTAATGCTCCCATAGGGTGTTTATTTGCACTACAAAAGATCAACGTTTCGATCACAGACGAAGATCTTAAGTTAAGCAAGCAACAAGATGTACTTTCCAAGCTGATAAAAGCAGTCACTTGAATTTATTTGTAAATAAACCCGGGGTTGTATATATCCAATTCCCACCCCAATCTGGAATGCCCAACTGGAATATTACACTAATGAAGATGTTGCTGAGATACTGGGTTCCAGTCTGTTAGGGAACCTGATGGTGCCAGAGACAGCTGTGGTCAGCTGCCCTGTGGAGTGGAATCTAATTGCATTTAGCATCGCCCAGGAAGGGAAGACATTCATTAGTGTAACATTCCTTGTCTTGTGGAAGAGAAAACTCCTGTGGCCTGCAGTCTGGCTCCTGCTACATGAAATGTGGGCCTCTGACACACCATTTATGAGCCTGAAGGCACATTTCAGAGGAGAGCACATTCATGACTGAACTAATCTTTAGGTTAAAAATTGGCTGTTTAAAAAAAAAAAAACTTGAAAGATTGCGTTTGTGCAGAACGAAAGGTTAAAATCATGGAAGGTAAATTCATTCAATAAATATCAATATTTAAGTGTTGTTACTTGCCATGGATGAAGGAATCTGCAGCAAATAAATGATGCGTTTCACCTTAAATGAAGCCTATGATATGCAGTCTGAGTCAAATCGATGCAGGAGGGCGACAAAATCTTCCACGGTCCCCATTCCTTTGCCAGTACATCAGTGTAATTTTCTGGTTATTAATGGATGCAAGAAGTTCGTATTTCACATCTCCTGAGATAAACAATCACCAGACCTGTCATGTTTGATCTGAGCTATGGAAAAGTGTCTGATCAAAAGGTACTAAAACGAGGTGCTTTATTAACAAAAAAAAACCCACTATCGACACGAATCAGTTATTGTATGGGAATCCAGCATTTTGACATTGATATTGACAGAGTAAGGCACCACTACAGTACGAGTCTGGGAAAACACTGATAAAATCACCTGGTGTTTATTAATCGTGTTCTACAGGAACCACAGTCATGAAAATCTACAGCGACATCCCATTTTAAACATTTTAAAAACAAATCTTTGAGAGTTAAAGGTTTACATTTTTGAAACTACAACTCAGCTTATCAGAGTATAAACCGAGAGATCAGGTTAATTTTGTTTGATGTTAGGTATGTTCTCTGGTGTGAAACTTGTGCACTGCTGGTGACTCCCTGGAAAGTCAGGCTAGTGAGTCAACCTCAATGGAGGCTAATCTCTGTGGAACCTCTGGAGGTCCATTGATCTTTGGATAATTGAACAGCAGCACATCTGTTTTTTATCTGCTCTTGTTTTTGTGGGCTTATCTGAGTGTGTACAGTTCACACATTTATCTCTGTAGCTTCAGGGAAATTAAAAGTGTTAAAAGTCTGTCCCTTCGATTTTTTATCCGCCACACAACTGCTGGACACTGCACTTTTAATTGAAACACAGCTCATACAGAATGCATTGTGTTACAAAGTTGTGAAAGAGGTTGAAATGAGTGCCGTGAATTAAAACTAACGTTCAGAATTGTTGTTGTGAGAATCTCCAGCTCCCGGGTCATAATTTCATAATTCTTATGGTGTATTTTGTCTCCTTTTGGTAATTTGTCTAATAACTTTGTGTGAAATGTTCTGTAAATTACGGAATGTGTTCATGTTCAATACGGTGTTTTTGTCCCCTGGTTATTGTTTTTTCCGCCTCATTTAAGTAAGAGTTCATTACTCCCACTTCCACTGCACAATACGGACCATGTGGATCACTCAGTCTAAACACTTTCACAGTGTAATGTGTTATTTGTAATACAGGCATACTGTGCCTCACGTCCTGTCGCAGTGCAGGGCATGGTTCTCGCTTTTTCAGTCAGTATAGAAGAATAAAAGGCATGTTGATGTAGAAATACATTGAGGGGTTGGGGGGGGGGGGGGGGGGGGGGGTGTGGAGTTTTCCCACCATCTCTACATAAAATAAATTGCACGAAAAAGTACTTCCTTTTGAAATGGCTGAGGGCAGTCACAGTGGTGTAACTATTTCTGCACACAAACTGCACTCACTGTCGTGTGAACCTCAGGGAACAGAATGCATTTAGGTGCAGGAAGGACAGCACATATTTATTATTTATGAATTACAATATGTTATAATTATGAGCCACCCTGACAAAGTAGCCTAAAGCGGACGTGCTGCGATGCACCTCCCACCTCCTTCATCTTACATTTTATTTTTAAACTTCTAATTTCCAGAAAGGTCATTTAAACTTAAATTAATTCCTGCCTACAGTACAAAGTCATGCCACTCTTATCTGTTCGGCTTTTTGAAATTTGATCAATATAAAAACCCCAAGTATTGTACTGAGTATGAGTGGTGAGATGAGCCACCAATATGGAGGTTTTTGTCTGTGGAATCAGGATGCATCATGTCTAAGGGCTCATCTGTGATTGGTAAATGCCTGTTGTGGAAGTAGGCTACACTGATTTTGAGTAAGGAATTATGGGCAGATATGACACAATGGTTTCACATTCACAGGTAATGTTAGAATCATTTTCTATGAATTATGACAATGCTGTGGTATATAATTGATTGGTAAAGATAAACCAATGACATTATACAGTATATATTTGTTTACATCATATGTTTACATTTACATTTTTCATTGCAGCATATGTGAGAGGAGAGGAAATATGTGTCTACAAAGGAAAAATTACATCATCGTCGTCATCATCATCATCATCATCATCTTCATAAATGTACTATACAGTAGAATCCACATAATTGCATAAAGGATTATCACATAATTTTGGTATTTGCATAGAATCGCCAAATCCCAAACCATTCCCCATTCATTCCGTTGTAAAGAGATTGCATTTTTGCATAAACCATTGTCGCATATTTTGGATATTTGCATCGAATTATGTCCAATTACATCGCATAATGATCTACAAATATAGGCCTAAGCAAAAAGTTGGCAGATGCGGCATAAATAAACCAACAATTGCCCCTATATATACACAAAACCACCAAATTTTAATGAAGGTAGGCAGTATCTATTGAAAATAACACTGATAGCGGATGCCTGAGTGGCACCCGCAGGCCACAGTCATCAGCACTCTCTGTCTCTGCCTCAGTCTTTCTGAGTTCACTCACAAATATGCAACATCCGTTATCAGGCTTTTGTTTGTGTTGTTTGTGTATTGTTTATCTTATATTGTTTGTATTGAATTAAAGATTAAAGTTGTACATTTGTGTGTATTGTTTGTTGTGTCCTGGCTTCCTGTGCCCCCCCCCCCCCCACCCCGACTGTTGTATACTACTCATCTGGGCTCCTTCTTAGCTGGATAATTGCATAAAATTCACTGACAAATGGGGTATGCAATTAACCAGGTTCTACTTTGTATATATCTTTTCTTTGCGCCTTTGCAGGCTTGTCATTCCAATTTTGCTTTTTGTGCAATGAATCCCATAAAAAAGTTTTTAAACATTCATTACCTACAGCTTCTTGCCAACAATTATCTTTATATCCATAAAATTGTCTGCTGAAAAAACGTTGCTGTCAGCCAAGCAAATAACTCAACCCACATTAAAACAAGCAATTTATGAAATGTCTGTAGACAATAATTTCATGCTGTGCAGAGGTTGTTTTTACATTCCCCAGTCCTGCAGTTTGCCATTAACAGGTAAACATAACGGTCATTTACTAAAAATGAATGGCTTCAATTTAATGCTTTGGCAGTTGGCTAGAAATAAAAATAATATTTAAAGCGCAGCTTTGGGAGCATTGTGTTGGTCACTGAGGCCAAGGGAATGGAAAACACAACAACATGTTTGCTAAAAACTAATAAGGAATGGATATAAATGCATGACTTTGGTGTGCATTAAATCTAGTGGTGTACTGGTGAATTAAGTTGTCATACTTGACTTTGAAGTGACTGGAAATGTCTTAACTTTCCGCGAGCACAGTCCGGGTCCTATAGTTGAGTCATTGCTAATCTGAGTCAGGGTTACATCTGATTGTGAGTGTATTGGGACCTGTTCCAGAAAGCAGGATTACAGAGTTAGCTGGATAACTGCACTGAGTAAAACCTGAAACCCTCCCAAATCTAGAACATGGACTGATGTACAAAAAGAGCTGTTTCAGGTTTTAGTATTCAGCTCACTCAGTAATTCTGCTTTCTGGAACAGGCCCCTAGGGTGGTATTTCACGAAGCAGGATTACTGAGTTAGCTGGATAACTGCGCTGAGTAAGACCTGGAACAGCTCCTTTTACTTCAGTCCATGTTCCAGATTTTGGAGGGTTCCGGGTTTTACTCAGTGCAGCTATCCAACTAACTCAGTCATCCTGCTTTGTGAAATACCCGTTTGGAGTGGGAGACATATGGCTTTGTCTTGCTGGTACAGGAGGTATTTACTTCAGCCAGGGCTCTGCAGACTACCTCTGCTGGAGCGCCCCCTAGCTGCTCACCACACAACTACAGGTTACCAATTGTCATCCTTAATTTGATTTGATTGGAGATAGCTTTCCTGTGGTATGCTATGTGCACTACAGTGTGAACAAGAGCCACTGGCATCAAGTGAACATGCCTCAGCTGCAGGTGAACAGACGCGGCTGCAGGTTGCACAAGATCAAAGTACTTTTAGTAGAAAAAAGTGCAGGTATGCACCCTTGATTACTATTTTCTACATATTGCAAGCAATAAGGTCCGATTCATTGTATTAAAATGGAAATGTATTGCCTTGGAGACAACGGAGACAATTGGAGAAATTCTACATATTCTGTGGAAATAGTGTTCATATTTTCTGATAGCATAAATCAGGTATCTATATGTATGAATTTGGTATGTATTATAAATGTGTAATTCTTTACGATTAATGGGATGTGAGCAGCTAATGATTTGCTAGCCAGTTTACTAAAATATACTGCTTGTAATAAATATACTGCCTGGTTTCTCCACCTGTAGCCAGGACTACTGAATTAGGGTTAATGTAGCCATTCAAACAAATGATGCTGTGTAACTTTAGATTGGCTCCAGTAGGTGTGTACAGAGCACCGTGGTCTGTCTTAAGTCTTTTAATAACCCTGCGTGTGAAAAGAAAGTGACAAGGCTTTAACGATGGCACTTTACCAGAAATGAATGGCATGGCACTTCCAGGCAGTATAGCCTTTGCCTTCAGTTCTACAGCAGTAGCAATCTAATTGGCACACTTCTGAGAATCCGATGTTACATGTAGACAACATTCTAAGATGTAATATATTGGTATCTTGAAATGCAGGCTCTCTCCACAAACAAATGTATTTGTACACAGCAAAATGTTCTGTGTTAAATCTACTCTGTTAGTGTACCTACTCTGATAGAGTAGGCCTACATCTCATCAGTTTTTGATCACAACTGTTGAATGAACTACTGAAATTTGTTGAATTAACACTGAGAATCTAGCTAAATCTAACAGATATTTCACATTCAGTGCGATGTACAAACGTACTTGCATAAAATAACAACCATTCTATCTATCTATTTAGCCAAGATGACAGTTTTGTTGAGATTTTCCGACAATGGCGTCACGGGGGCAGTATTCATTAAAAGCACAATAGCGCGCCGCCGTGTCACGTCCAACCAAGATCCGTGGTTTACAAGTGTCTTTTACTGTACAGTAATGGCCCTTCTGCCAAAGCCCTGTTTTCTAAAATAACTAGGAACCTACTCCTGAGGGATAAATTAACTTAAACCAAGCGACCCTAAGCTCTCACGGGTAGGTGGAATCTTATTTGCGAGACGTGCGGCCATCTGTCGTCCGCTGTCGCCAATGACATCGTCAAAGAGCCGGAACGGCAAACGAGCTCATAAACCGCACGCAGGAGGGCACCAGACTGCCCCGTAAAAGTCTCTCTATGGCGACAGAAATCACGAGGGGTGCAGTGAGGGAGGGGGATGGAGAAGCAAACAGTATTCAGCATCTCTTGAGTGCGTGGGGGCTAACTGTAGTCCACTCCCATTGTTCATGAATGTTTTTTTTTTGTAATGAGTAAAATCATTATTATATCTGCATTTTGATTGGCCAAAGCAGATTGGCCAATCACATAAATACATTTCTAGCCTTGATAAATGCACTGTCTGTATGACACTATAGTTAAAAGCATCTACTAAAAACACCTAAACTGTACATTTTAATATTTAGCATGTATAAGAATATGTTGCAACAGAAATAAGCACAAGGCATATTATTATATTTTTTGGATTGGTGCTAATTGTATTTCAAGGTCAAAGATCACACAATAATCAACTGTACAACGTGTTAAAAACTCGCATAGCATTTTTGATCATACCAGGTCCTACCCCACTGAATGCCAATAATAACATCTCTCACGATTGTGTTTATTATGTGTATGTGCTGAAATTATGGCGGAGCACACTTCCCTGGATTCTAGCCTCATTAGTTCTAAACGCATAATAGTGACATTACCTGGACAGGTGTTTGGTGTAAGTCGAACATTATTGCACTTAAAACGATCAATTATTAATTTATTACATGCTTCTGCACTGCAGTTACCTTAGCGTCTTGCACAGTGCGCCATTCGCCAGCCCTGTACAGCGCAGCCAGGCGGTCTCATTAAACAGTCTCTCACATTGGTCATTAGACAACTGTGGCTTTTCTTATCCACAGCTGTGTGTGTTTGAACCTCCTGCTCGCGACCAATATAATTATCTCGCACGTCTTTTTTTGGACGAAGACTGGAATGAGTCAGACCGGAGAGAGCTTGGACCGGATCGTTTCCTCCGTCATATCTGCGACCGTGGGCAAGCCGAGCCTCAACTGCGTTTCCGCCATGGGGAGGTCGCTCATGGCTAAAGTTGGCGGCTTGTCAGTTTTTTCTTTGTGTTATCTTAACCCTTTAATGGGCGCTCAACCGTTTGGTAGAGCACGTTTTGAGTCTTGATATCTTGTTGAAAAATATGTTGGACTTAACTCCACCTGATTGAGCCATCTTTTTAACAAGATATCAAGACACAAAAGAGTGCTCCACCAAACGGTTGAGCGGCCATTAAAGGGTTAATAAATCTTTTTTTATCTTTAGTATCTATAATTATAGATAATTATCTTAGTGCAATGAATATTAAATACACATAAAACCAGTTGACATCTGAGGTTGCAGAGGATCATGTATAAGCATGTTGCACAGGGCTTGTTGCCTATAATTATGGCTAGCATGCAAGTGAGAGGTAATGGCAGTGACTCTGAAAGAGTTGTGATTGTTAGGGTGCATTTGGGGGGAACTTCAGTTACAAAGACAGCACAATGCTGATGATGAGCACACGATGTCTAAGGCGACGTCACCTTGAAACTCTGAGGGAAAGACATCATTAGTGAAGGGCACCAGCGTGGGCAGAAATGTATACTACGTTACTTTTTGGTCCAACACTGCTGCTAGAATAAGATTGCCTCATCAATAGGTGTATCGTCAATAGGTGAATCTTAATGCTTAATCTATCATAATGTATGTTGGTTAGCAGTGACTTCTGGCAGAGCAGACAATCTTTCAGAAACAGTGGTGGCCCAACGCTCCTATTAAGTGACTTTATAGTGGTGTTTCCGTTCATTTGTCTACTATGTGTATTGGATGGATTTTAACCAGAATTTAATGCCATTTTAAAATGAAAAATGACCACCCTTTAAAACTGAAGATATCACAATTAAAGGACAAACACTTTGTCAGTGATGCCATTTATCTCCAGAAAATCTAATTCGCAGTAACAGCTTGAACTATTGTGCGTGTGTGAGTGTGAGTGTGTGTGTGTGTGTGTGTGTGTGTGTGTGTGTGTGTGTGTGTGTGTGCGCGCGCGTGCGCACATTCGTACAGGGAAGTCTGCATCTATCAAGGCACTAAATGCTTTCTTTGAAGGATCACCATTAATGCTGCTGTATTATCCTATAGGGGGCTCCAAACACGTCTCTGCTAAGTATTAATTTGTTTTGCAGCCACTTGTATTGAGGGAGAGAAATTTTGTCATTGTATTTTTAAAACACAACTCTTCACACAAAGTCTAATGTCCAGTGTTAACTCAAACAGAGTTTATCTGCACCAAATAGGGATAAAAAGTTAATTTCTCACTGAAAACTTACTCCGTTGTACTACGTGGTGGTCTACTCATTGTACTATTTGCGAATATAATCAAATGGCTTATTTCCCTGTAAAAACAGTGGAAATCTATAGCAGCACAAATATTTTCTGCTCACCATCTTGTTATAATGAGAAACAGGGAGGACAGGTCCAGGAACACAACACCTCACATCTCACAGGTCCCTGAAATCTATGATGGTCTATGATGGCACCTTATGCTTAAACTGACCATCATCAAAAAAAGCAACACTGACATTTATGTTTGAATGTATTTAATAAACAATAGCTTACCATATGAGTGTGGAAATGTGAAGGGTAATCTTGTCGCTTAGCACGGATTCAGTGTGTCTTTAGGATATGGGATGCATCGTACTCTGAGCAGTTGCATTAAACACAAGCCCCTTTAATGCCTTTCTGTCTCTGCCACAGAAAAGGAATTCTGAATTCTCTGAATTCAATAGCTTGATTCAACCAAGTACTTCAATCAACATGCAGTGGTACTGTGTTATTGCCTTTCTAAATTAGTTAAAGACAGACAAACAAGTATGCGCACGTTTGAATGTAGACCAACAGCATGAAATCGTCCATTTGGTGTTCTGTGCATCCTATGAAATCACACTTGTCTGGTCATTTTGCTTTTGTTTTCTCTGAGGACACAGGTGATGGTAATGGCCAAGGATGCTGATAGCAAGCAACAATCAACAAACAGTCTGCTGAAGGACGCTGATGTCCGCTGTGATTATTTGAAGGGACTTTGACATTGTCACACATCCCCCCACTGTAAATGAATAATACAGAAATGTACAAAAACGAGAACTGCAGAACGCCCTTCCCTGTCTCCGTGGGTTACCAACGTCTGATCTCTCCTCTGATTGGTCCGCGACTGACAGACCGTTGCCCGTTCCTCTGGTGTATTGGTCCAGCCTTGTAGTTGGAGGCCCCATAAATCAAAGCTTTGACCGGCACATCACCGTGGATTCCCTGCTGAATTTATCACTGGGGCCGAGACTGCAGAAAGCGACATTGTTATGGTAAAGAACGGTCTGAATTTAAGGTTCTGGAAAGAGCCTTCTCTGGAGCCTTTCCGTTTTCAATAATTTATTTCTTTACATAATTATAAAATATATGTTGTAATGCTAACAGTGTATACTCTGCGCACTGTACTGTGTCATGCCCTAAGAGGCCACGCTCACACAAAGCCGTTTGCAGAAAATTAGACAGGAACCAAAGTCAACACGATACAACACTGTGTTTACTCTACCATTTCCTGAGCCTCATTTTAAGCATAGGGGTTATTTTTAGAAAGGTGGTGTTGAGTGTCGATGCTTATTATGGATAATTTAACAGAATTTTTCCTGACCCCCACCCTACGTTCCAACAGACAGTTAGATTACATCCTCAACCTCTATCCCACCCTCCCCATTACCTTCCATCACTCAGAAGTCAGTCTATCAGACTAAATTTAACCACAAATCAAGAGCAGTCCTTCAAGGGGGAAAAAAAATACATAGCAACAACAAAAAAGATATCGAGTTGATTTTTTTTGTTGAAAGAAATTGGCTTGTGGAAGTGTCCATTTTTAAATGTGCAACAAAAATAAACTGTCTTCTTCAGTAGGAAGCAGAGAAGAATCTTATCTCACTGTCACATCGTTGCCATGATGACTAATAAAGAGGCTAGCCCATTTGGTTAATTGGTATCCTTTAGCAGTATAGCTCATTGGCATTGGCAAACCCAGGATCTAAATGAACCTTTCCTGGCATTTCTCTCTCCTGTATGCATACTGAAGGTTTTTACAGTACAACGACCTCATAGTGCACAATATCACAAAAAAGAATATGTGGCAGAATTGTTTCAGTGCTGTACTGTGTCTGAATGCAAATTTTGCAGGGAGAAAATGTTGCAGTAACTTGCAGAGGACTTAGAAGGTGAGCTGCTGTATGGTATAGTAAATTAATGCCTTCAGTTTTTTTGTTTGTTTTGCAGGGAGGACACACATAGCATGGAGAATCATTGTGCTCTGTAACATTCTGCTTCCTGTGTTATCTCTGAAACCACAAAAAGTGCTGTCATAACCGCTTGCTCATGTATGTACCAAATAACACATGCACAAATGTCCAAATTTACTGTAGCTCCTCAACATGAGGCCCAGTGAATGCCTGTGAAGAATTAAAAAGCTGCTTTTTATGTGGTCATGCAGGCTGCCTGTTTATACTAATCTCAGCCATTTTCATCTAGAAGCCATACATGTAATTATGTTTAATAAAGGCAACAATTTCTAGTTTACCAAACAAACCAACAATGTGTATTGGTAACAGAAGTAGGTATCACTACACAGCTACCTATTACATTACTATCCCAAAAAGAACTACAGAAACAAAAAAGAGGAGAGCTAAAGAGGGTCCAGGGAGCCATGGCACCCTCTGAAGAGGTGGGTCTTTTGTCTGTGGAAGATGGATAGGGTTTCTGCTGTTCTCTTGTGCTCATTCTACCACCGGGGTCCAGATTGGACAAGATATAGCCCATATAGCACTTATAGGCCATTTACATTCATAGGACTTTCATGATTTTTGCCACTTACATGTAAAGACTCTGGTGGACTACAAACATACGGAAAAACACGCAAACATACTGTCTGTGCGCCACCTACTGGTTGTGGAGGTAAGGAAAACATCTACTCAGTTATTTCCACGATGACTACTGATTAGAGGTTTAAACGCGGGAAAGGAGAATACATTATCAAATCTAAAATATTTAAAGACCCTTCTGTGTCCTGTCGTATTTTGCCTCTAACTGAGGCAAAAACGATTCGTTCCAACGATTAAAAATTCTGGGTCTGCCACCAAAATTCTGGGTCTGCCAACATTTGATTTAATGTTCATGATTATCAGAAGATGAATAATATAATAGGAATTTGCAATAAGAATAATGATATTAACTGGTGACTTATTCAAATGACCAAAATACAGCAGTGTCACGTGTGTGTAAGCATTCCCTGGGCAGGGCACATAGAAAATTCATGTGAAGTTCATACTTTATTAAAACTATGGAATACTGTGTGTGTGTGTGTGTGTGTGTGTGTGTGTGTGTGTGTGTGTGTGTGTGTGTGTGTGTGTGTGTGTGTGTGAGAGAGAAAGAGATTATATATGCAACATGCAATCACATATAAGATACACACGCGTTGTTAAGTTGGCTACAAGTGATTATATGTAATGCTAGCCTATGTTCTGTGCGAAAACGACCAATGTGACATTTCATGTTAAATACGAATTTCAAATTAAAGGACGAAGTTTAAAGTCAACATTGCCACGTGCTTGTCACCATTAATTGCTTGAAAGGACCCTGTCAATATCTAAGATTATCGTAATGGCTGCGGATAGAAGATAAAGTGAGGGACGAGGAAGCACTTGGAAACTAGCTGAAATAATTATTTTTTAAAAAGTCTATTTAATTCACGACGCATTGCTTCATTGTAGAAGCCCCAAGCGCTTCCTGGGAATTAAGAGCACAACTGTTGAATGTTCTCAGATCTAACCTCAAGCGGACCTACTAATAAAAAGAGATTCCCAAGGGGTTTCCTCTAAATATACAATTTTCACTTGCACCTTTACGAAAATTAACCAATTTAAAGCATTGCCAAGTCACTATAACCTATGTATTGTATGTTCTTTTACAGTTACGTCTTTCCCCCCTAGAACACAACCGCTTCCAATGTACAATACCAACAGCGTTACGTTGTTCGCACAAACGGAACTTTTAAGAAAACGAGGGAAACTCCACATCCACTGTGGTGATTCCTGCTCCTAACGCTGCGAGAGATCCCTTCGTTCCGGCTGATCTGCCGCTGTCCTTGGTGATGTACAATGCAATCCAATTAGGTTTCACCTCTAGGCTGTGATGCAGCCTGCAAAGCTTGAAGCTTCCATTCAGTCGATGCTGCGTGTGTCGCTCTGCAGTTCGGTCCATCGTGTGCTTCTCCCCTTCGGTCTGCTATTTTTACGCACTCGATACATCCGCAGACATCCCATTTGACCATATCAACAACCGATGGAGAGCAAACTCTACCCGAGCGGCTTTTCCTACCGCAAGAACGGTGGACCTGTGTAGCTGAGTGTTCCAAGACGCCAGCCTGCATTTATAAGGGATTGCAAATATATTAGTAAGCTATTATTTTACAACAACAAAAAAAAATGTGGGATATGAACCTTGACTGCACATCTTCCACCGAGAGGTCGGAGTCTTAGTCGCCTTGCAAAGGTAATCAAAAAGAATTGTGAGTATTATTTTCCCTCACTAAAAGGTGCTGGTGTGATTATGTCCATGTAATTTAAGACTTGTGTGTTTTCCTTTCAATTGTATTTATTTAACGTAGTTCAGCAGCGATTAAGTAGGTAAGTAATCACCCACACACTTCCAATTTGAAGCGCCGTGGAACTTAATGCGACTCTACGTTCCAATACGGCAGTGTCAATCTGTTATTGCTGTTTGATGGAAGACTTTGGGGGTGTTGCACAATTAAATATACGGGGGGTTTAAGCACTATGTGCACCTGCTAGCGAACGAATTTTCAAACAAGGATGGTATAACTAAAAGGAATCCGCAGCCTACTACATACAGCCTACATTGGTGCGAGATCATTTTAAATGGGTTCAATGAATGGTGGATCACTCTTAAAAACATCATATTTTGCATGCTCATTTGCTAAAGCTATTGACTTTATATATTATATATATTGACTTTAAACGTATACTAAAGAAATGCGTTGAAGTAAATTACAACCATGATATTCAGAGTCATGATATGTGCGTTAACTAATGTATGGTTATGGTTTAACGAATGCAATATAGCCTACTGTCCATCGAGTTCCGCTTGAAAAATGTTTACATCTTTATGAGTTTCAAAGATCTAACAGGGAATATCACTTATCACATGCTTACATAATTAGGCCTATTATAGTTACCGTACAATATAATAAAATATACATGCAACCTCAAAGTCCCAATTATCGAACAATTTTAATATGTTCCAGTTCTGTCCCTTACATGAGACTGTTCCTTGAAAATTATGTAAAAAGAACAAAAAGGTAGCCAAAATCTCCCGCTTCTGATTCAAGGCAATGGTGTGCTCTATTCAGTGTTTTAGAATTAAGTATTTATCAGGAGACACCCTTGATTGCACACTATAAGTAAACTGTTGTAAAAGGATACTGGCGCTCCTTGGATCTTGGCTAAGATTGGCTTATGTAAGAATGTAATGACCGTCACCTTGAGAAGATAAAACGGCAAGTTAATGATTTAGATTCAACATGGCAGCAGGTGTAATACCTGTATAAATTACAGGTATGGCCTTCTGGGCGGCCAAGCGGAAAACCAGGACTTGTTTTATTTGTTTAACTTCAAGTGACGTGAATGCAGTAAAATCAAAGGCACAAGTTCTGTTCTGGTCTCGAGTTTTAAATAGCCCGGCGATTACAGTCTTTTAAGTACAGTAAATATAAATGAGCTAAACGCCCACAGTCGGGATTTATAGTTAAGGCTCTGACATACAATCTCATTTAAGGCCTCAGGCCTTTGGACGTCTTCACCTTAAGATGTGTGTTCTGTTCACAATGCACAATTATAATATAATAATCAGAAATGTGAATGTGAAATTGTACTTGAAAGTGAGCACATATTGACTGACTTTTTTTAACCAACGTACTGGGATTAGGGAGCAGGATATGTAAAGACTGCCCGTCATTGTGTAGGCTACTAATACATGAAAGACCTGTACATCCAGGGGTATCAGGTATCGCCATTCATGGAGTGAACTTCCACAAACCATTGATCTAAGTATTATATTCCTGGTGCAATGTGAAAACAGACGCAGTCCCGGTGCCATTATGGAATCTCGGCATTGTCACAGAGACTGCATGCACGTTACCATTTCAGTTGCTTACTGACTAAAACACTCTTCTCTTCTTCTTCTCTTCTATCTTCCCTTCATTCAGTTTCCACCATGGAGGGACTTGTCTAAAGATCTCATCTTTGTACGTAAATATTCCCGCTTTTTTTTTTTACATTTTAACCCCTCCCCCGCCCCGCCCCCTCCTCGTTCGCCATGGCCGAGAAGGCCGGGTCGGGACCGCCGAAGAACGGCGCTCGCCCCGCGGGCTCCTTCCCCCCGGAACCCATCGAGATCATCCGGGTCAAGGCCCGGTCCCGTCGGGTCAGGATCAACGTGGGCGGCATCATCCACGAGGTCCTGTGGCGGACCCTGGATCGACTCCCGCGCACCCGCCTGGGCAAGCTGAGGGACTGCAACACCCACGACACCCTAATGGAGATCTGCGACGACTACAGCCTGAACGAGAACGAGTACTTCTTCGACCGGCACCCAGGCGCGTTCACCTCCATCCTCAACTTCTACCGGACGGGCAAGCTCCACATGATGGAGGAGATGTGCGCCCTCTCCTTCGGCCAGGAGCTGGACTACTGGGGCATCGACGAGATCTACCTGGAGTCCTGCTGCCAGGCCCGCTACCACCAGAAGAAGGAGCAGATGAACGAGGAGCTCAGGAGGGAGGCAGAGTCGCTGAGGGAGAAGGACAGCGACGACTTTGACACCGGCTGCTGCCCCGACAAGAGGAGGAAACTGTGGGACCTCCTGGAGAAGCCCAGCTCCTCCATCGCAGCCAAGGTAAGGGGACCGGTATTGGGGGTACCAGAGCGGGGGGACGATGGGTTTTTGTGGGGTCACCGTCACCCGCTTCAGACTTTTGTCTCTACATCTCACCTCCCTTCCCCCCTGTGGATTCAGATCTCGTAGCGAAAAAAAACGTTTTCAGCTCAGTTTCTTCTTTCCACTTCCACATCACTTATGATTAACAGAATAAATTAAGTTAAATACAAATTTTCTTCTAGATTAAGTACCGTGGCTACTGTGGAATCACAAATTTTGTTTTGAAGACTTTTTAATGGCCCGATGCTCTAATTTCGTGCGGTGTTTTTGCGGCTTTCCTGCATACAGAAAAGAGGAGGAAATGAGAGGGAAACTCCATACTAAAGTAAAACAGTCTCATCCAGCCAAGTGTTAAATGAGTACTTCCAAGGCCTAGACAAATTCCTGCGGTGTGAAATGATAGCACTGTACAGCCCTGCAGACCTGAACCACAACAGAGAACATGGAGGCAAACCGATACAACTGAATCTTTCTTAATCTCGGTCGACGCTGGATTAAAAACGTGGTAAAGTCTGGGAAATTGAATCTTGCCCTTTAATTATTCCTTGAGTTCATTGAAGATTCACCCTGGTTTTCGACTGAGGGAGACACTTTTGTGACAAGTTTCAACTCTCTTTGACAGTGTCGCTGCCAGATATTTGGTCTCATCCCTAAAACCTAACTGGCGTGTACCATGTTCCCAGCACATACGTGTAAGGCACGCAGCAGAGGTTGCTTGTCATGTAGGGTCATTGCGTGGAGTTTTTCTCAGAACACACTTGCTTTATGTTTAGACAGTGACACACACACATGGTCATAATGTTAAGAACATTCACAGTTTGGCCCCTAAAAGTGGCCCTATGTCAGTAGCTCTGTTGTATTCTTGTCTTTTAAGTTTTGGTAATTCCCAGAAATGTACAATCATTCTGTTATTTGTACATTTTCAGTATTTATTCAAAGGGAATTATATCTATAAATGTCATTACAAGGCAGTGTTACTGCGCGGCAATGTTTCAACACTTAATATAATTGGACAGATGTATTTTTTTTACATGTCATAGTATTTACCTTACACATATACAAGGTCACCTTATTGAACTGTTTTGAAAGACCTTGTTACTTCCATTGAAGTCGGCTTTATTTAATGCTCTCTATATCCAAATGTCATTTGCTGCAGTCACCTAGAGTATTTGCAGTGGCCTGTGTGTAGAGTTAAGCGTGGTGTATTAAAATTAATGGATTTGTTAGTCTTTTGGAAACAGATGATACATTATCCCCATCATGACAAATCCTCCAGCGAACCAAAAGTAATTACACAGGCCAAAAAGTGGCACAAATGGTATCATATTGACCTAAATGCTTTGCTCCAGTGAGAAAAAAACAACATATAGGCCTAATTGATTAATTGTTTGTCTAGACACAAGCTTTGTTATTGTAGTCCAGGCTGTGTTACAGTTCGTAACTTCTCAGACCTATTTTTTTAAATGTGGATTCACAGCTTAAATATATAAAAAATAAAAAAATTAAAAAATTAAAATGTCCACTCGTGATCTAGAATAATGGAAACAAATCCCTTTCAGTTCCGGGATGCAAATGGTTTGTGCTCAGACTTTAAGGTCACCGTATTTTCATGCTATACTTTTGAACATGAATTCTCATCTTGCAATTTTGGTGTATGGGTGTTCAGCGTCACGGGTAGAGTCTAATCTAAATCTTGTGTGCAAGCTGGCACATCTTCAGTGTTGTGCATCAACCTCCTATCTGCAAAAAATCCAATTCTCAGGAACAACAAAAAGTGTTTATTTTCTATTTTTTAAATTTCATTTTGCAGTTCAAACCAACTATATTCGTTGTTGAGTTATGAAACTCTGACAGTGCATATAGAGCTTATGCACTGTCAGAATTTCATAACTCAACAACTAGGAACTGAGAACTATCAATGTGTGTTAAAAAACCAAAATGACAAAAAAATATACAAAGTTATGCATGATCCTGACAGTATATACATTTGCATGCCTCTGTGCCAGACAGTAGCAAACAATGAGTCTATTGATCACTTTGATCTGTCTGTGGTTGAAAACACGAGTAACAGATGAGATAAGCAAATCAAAATGCAAAGTGACCTCAGGATAGTTCATACTTACAGCAGTTTTTTTAAAGATATATTTTTAGGGCTCTTCAGCATTATTGGACAGCGCAGAGTACACAGACAGGGAGGATGTGCGTGAGAGAGACATGCGACAACGGTCGCGCGGCCGGATTCGAACCGCCGACATCGCGGCTCGCAATGAGCATATGGACAGTGCTCTTACAGGCTACGCCACCAAGGACACCCAACACGACAGCATTTTAAGGGTGCTTTGGACAGAACACTTAGTCTCAGCCCGAAACATAAGCCAGCACTCTATATAAGCGTTGAACACAGTAGAGTACTTAAAATGCTGCACACAAAGCATTTTTAATGGCGGATTAACATAAATGCAGTGTGCTCTCCTGTCTCAATTTGACTTTGGTAACTGGAGTAAAAGTAATATATCAAAGGGTAAAGAAAAGCCAGCTTTTTGAACACAAAATTATTAAATTCTTTGTAGATATTTGCAATGTTGTAGCATCGTCAATGAAGACGTGTCCGTGCAGCAGGGAGATGAGTGTGTCTTGAAAATCCGGAAAAGATATAAAAACAAAACAAAACAAAGAAAAGCAGCAAACAGCAAAAAAAACAACTAAAAAAAAAACCCTATTTTGATAGTAGCCCTCATAATGCTGTTTCCTCAAAACAGGAAGGGGGAAGACTGCTTCCTGTGATATTCCAATTACACAGGACATTAGTTTGCAGGGCTGTGTATTTTATTTTATTGTTCACAGTTAACATCCACAGAGGGCAGCAACTTGTAGGGGGAGTTGTATTATAGCACACCAGGAACCTCTATAAATATACAACCTCTGATTTCGACAGTAGGTTGAAGGACAGGGAAAACAAAGCCTTCCACCAAGGTGATCTCTGAGAGGGAAAAGTCTGGAGGGAGTGGAACTTTCCATAGCAGGGAGCGCATCTGATTGTGCCATAAATTTACAGTAGCCTATACAATGCATACTGTATCAGTGTGGACTCCGAAATATATTAAGCGTCAAGATCCAGGAAAAACCTCAGTTGAGATCCATGATGCTGTCTTTCTAGCTAAATCATATCATCTCATGGGTCTACATCAGGCAATACTTTTTTCCGACTTGAGATAAGTCAGCAATGAATGGATTTGACCGGCTCAACTCCAACTGATATTGGTGAAAACAAAAGCTCTTTGGGTGCTTGGTCAGACACACACACAAAATAATTTTGAGATTATGGAAAAAACCAAAAAGTTGTGTTTGACTCACAGCAGGAAGGCACAATCTCCACAAACTTGAAATATTGAGGCGAAAATCTGATGTCTTATTAGTTTGTGTCTAAATATCAACACCTCTGAGAAAAGTAATCTCTGGGCAGTTAGCAGTCATTGGTCTTGCAAGTATGGTATAAAACATGGACCTAATTGGAAGTTGCAATTAACCTTGGGAGTTATTTGTAAAAACAGGCAAATTAATATTTGAAAATGAATACCAGGGAGAATGTTAAATTGATGTACCTGGTCCATACCTCGGTACATAACTCATGACATTATGATACAATCTGTAAATCATAGAGGTTAGTTTTCCTCAAATTTTTCAGACCTTAAATTAAATGTTTATTTGACTGTTTGGGCTGCAATTTGTTACTTTGTGCTTAATCTATACCTTTGGGCATGTGGAAGTAACCATTTATATTCCAAATGAAGGCAGGATTCAGGAGTACAGTAAAGGTTTCATAATGAAAATCCCTTTTTCTAAATATCAATTTTGCTGCACGACACCCTGCAATGCATGGGGTGAATGGAACACTGAGAAAACAGTATTGTGTTTCCGTCAGAGTTTGACCAGCCAATTAGAGCTTATCAAAGAAGGCAAAGCAACTCGCCTTTGACCTGCTAAGCATAACATTTCACAGAGGACCAGGGTATGCCATGATGATGATGATGTTTAAAATGTGACCAGAATGTAGACTAATACCATTTTCGTGCCAGTCGGGTTCTCTCAAATCGGATTATATTTATTGGCCATGTTCATTTCTCTCTCTCTCTCTCTCTCTCTCTCTCTCTCTCTCTCTCTCTCTCTCTCTCTCTCTCTCTCTCTCTCTCTCTCTCTCTCTCTCTCTCTCTCTCTCTCTCTCTCACTCTCTTTCTCTCTCGCTCTCTCTCTCTGTACCTCAGTCTCAGATACAATATTAACACTTAGCCGAATGGTGAACACAATATTCAGAATATTTTAATGACGGAGACATTAAATCACTCGGATGTGTTAAGAAGCATAATTGTTTGAGAATGACCCTGTTCCAGTGGATGGGTGTGCTTATTGTCAGAGTGGGCCAGGCAATGAACAGGGTGTTAAACTTAATAATTGACATTAGAATCTGTAAACGTTGTGAAGCGTAGAAACTTGCAAGGCAATATTTTAAGAGGGGATACATCATTTATGCAGCGTCCATGTGCAGAAGCAGCTAGACTCTCAGCTTTGATGCATCTGGACACCATGCTTGGATTTTGTGTTCTCACTGGAGTGCCTGTCTTTCTCTCTATCATGCATCTGTATCAGAGACTGTGTGGATCACCTGCTCGTCTTCAGCTCGCAAGCCCCGCCTACATTCTAAGGCCCACCCACATTTATATCCCGTCCCCGCCCACATCCTCATTACTTCCCTGCAACCCGCCCCCGTCCTCATCCAGGATTCCGGTTGCATAATATTTTCCAAAGAGTCATAATCAGTTCAGGCCGACATTTAGGCCCCTGTGTCCTAAATCCTCTTTCTCCCCTCTGTTTGTAATCAGATAAGGAAGAGCCTGTAGGATTATGGGTAACGTGTGTTCTTGTGCGCCTTGGAGCCACAGTGTGGAGAGGGGAGGATTGAGTGCCCGGCGTTCTCTCCCCATTGGCTGGCAGAGTTTGGTCACAGCTCTAAAGGACACATTGTCCGGGCCCTACAGCACCCTCACATTGCAGGACAGCCCTTTGTGCTATAGATGAAGATGTGAATAATATTCAATGCTGAGTCTAGCTTGTTTCCTAAAGTGAGTATTTGCTTAAATTTGTACCTACAGCCCAAAGGTCTGTCCTAGTGGGTGTGCAGTAGAAGAGTGTAAATCACAGGTGTGGTCAAATATGGGGTTTAGAATTTAATTTCAATATATTTCCACTTTCATTTACTTGTGTAATTCAGAAGCAATAGCTAGTGTCTTTATTAGCAAGTCTTCTTTTGCGTAGATTTTATACAGATTTTCTAGCAGAATGAGGTCACGGGGAAACCCTGAGATTATAGATAGAAAAGCTCAGCACCACATGAGTAATTAGTGTCACAAAGATGTTGAAGTCCGGGACAGGTTGTAATCAGGTTTAATGGTGATTCTCCGCAGTAACCGTGGAGACGGTATTCTTTGGAAGAAGCGAGTGGTCGCTGTGTACGTTCTGCCCTTGCACCTCAGCACCAACCTTGCTGATGTTGGTCTCTGGTGTATCTGTTCCGTAAAACATGCTAAGTGAAGCTACGAAGGACCAAACACATACATTTAGGCCTAGATTCAGGCTTAACTGAGTTGTCGGAAGCACGCTGAAACATGAGCTCATTCCCCGATTGCTCACTTGAGTTGTTAAATATGTCAATGATTGACAGCACAGTCACTTTTCCAATGTTTCTGATGCGACACGGTGCCCTTGCCAGTTATGCACACTTACAAAACTGATCATGTAATATACAAGGAAGTGACATTTTTGTAAATAGTTTAGTCAAAAGGTAGGGACAAATGGTTGACTGGTTCTTGTTCCAGATGTCCGTATGGTGGACTAAAGGAAACACTGGAATGTAATATGTAACAGTAAAGCTGAGGGCAGAGTGAAATAATCAATCAGGTGTCGTATGCATAAAGACGGCTTGATTTCATCCAAGTTTCCTCCTGACCTGATCTAATCAAGGATTACATTTCAATGCTGACGATTCTCTTTCTTCACTCTAAACTGTGCCTATCAGGTTCTATATGGATAAACCGCTCATTTCGATTGAACATTTATTTTTTTGGTTTAATTCTTTCATGCGCATTTTAACGGTATCTCTGACTAGAGATGGCAGTATCTGATTTTGGTTTTGAAAGCGTATTTCACGCGGAGAGCAATGATCAAAGCGAGAAATAGAAGCCGGGTTCATCTGCAGCATTAGGTGGGGAACGACGAGTTGCATTCCGTGCTCTGAGGACCGAAGTGTAATGAGGGGTATTATGAGCAGAAATAAGGATGTCTAATGCAGGAACAGGACATTGGCTTTCACAGCCCACACTGAGTCTAATGGCTGCACCGCACCCTCTTCCAAGAAGCGCAGTGTCTCGTTAGAAAAAAAAAGGCTTTTATGTTTATTTGTCATTTTTTCGGAGCGGTTTGGGTGGAGTGGGAAGGGGAGGAGGGAGAATAATGGACCTGTTGAATTCCTCTATGCGAGGATCTAAAGCATCGAAAGCGTTTAATGGAATCCCCTAACCGCTTGAGGAAAAGGAGAAAAAAGTCTCAGATTTGAAATAAGCAGATAAAGGGCTTCGAGCTGTGCTCGGGCGGGAGGGCCGTTGATTGGAATGGGAGCCGTTGGCTCGGGGAGAACGCACCTCCTCAGTGTGTCCTGATGACTGTGCACTAACTCCGAAAGCCCACCCGAGACTGACCCCTTACCAGGGGTGGGTCTATATCAAGGGGTCAAGACCGGGCTTGGTTTTTTGAAGCTCACTTCGTGGTCTCGTTGAGAGCACTGCTCTTTGGCTCCAGTATAGGTCTTTCAGGCCCGTTCTTCAATTTAAACCAATGGTACTGTCATGTGAATGCGGTCAAAATATGAAGCCAATACATTTTTTCCCACAAGAACATGGAGTCGCAATAGGTGCATTTTTGTCCTCTAATGTCTCCCCTTTTGCCGATTTGTTACGTTATTGTGTCGTTTGGGAAATATTTCAATATTTTTGGGCCAATCCCGGGCAGTTTGCGGCACTTCCTAGTTACTGCGCGTCACTGGTATCTCATGTGCTTAGTGGATGAACCGGACCTGGCCCGGACCGGACTTAATGACCATATGATTGCCCCCCTTCTCCCTACTGCGCAGTCTCTGGCTCCAATTTTTGTTCAACATGGCTTCACAAAACTGCACTTTTGCATCTTCAAAACACTTTCACAAGCCCGTAGAAAGTCAATGGGTGATATCACAGTCACTTTGTCCATATTTTTTCTACAGTCTATGGTCTATATCCCAGGCCTCAGTGCTGAGGATATGCACGTGCTAAGTGCAGTAAGCTTCTTTTTCTTGGGAGACTAAGGTGATATAAACCGAACGGGTGAGATTTGAACTCACGGCCATGGACCTATCAGGGACTCCCCCTTAACTAAAACCCTCTTTTCCTGGGGGGGGGGGGGGCCACGACACCGGCACGATCAGGACACAACGCCGGGCGCCCTGGGGCACGTCCTTCCTCTGTTTCCTTGCTGAGGATGATTAAATAAGATCACAGACAGTTGCTGCTGTCCTGTCTCCCTCGGGCAGTCAGAGAAGTGGTTCTGTTAGGAAAGGAACCACAGAGTTAGGCTAACAGCCAGTGACATTCGTGAATCAGCAATTCGGCAACCACACCCGCTTGGCCATTTGTGCTGACATTAGCCGCTGCAGACCGGAATTGTGTGGGCGGTTGGGGAGGTGGAAAGATAAGACTTTTTATTTTTCCGTGTAAAACATTGTTTGGCGGACCCAGTACATTATTAGCCAAGATGCAAAGAGTTTAGTTGTCTGGCAAAAATGTATTATATAATAATAAAAATTAAATTAAACCATTCTGGTTGAGTGCACACTCACAAATTTCTTTCATGAAGAGTAATTTTTTCACAAAGAAAAATTACACATGCTTCCAAAAGCCTTCATGAAGCATGTGTAATGCCTTTAATAACACGACATAACACATTTCAAGTCCTTCATAAGCATGCACACTAGAGGTTTGATAAGGTCTTTGACCTTAGGTCCAGTGGCATAATTGTGCTATGTCATGTGTTATGACACCATTATGATAACTTCGTAATCAGTCATCATTTAATTTGCTTATGAATGATCTATAAAGATTCTATGCCATTTTAGTGAAAGAATTGTGCTGTACATGCCTTTTGACTACATGAGAAATATGACCAGAATACGACTTTTACTTTTTCAATAATTTAAAACAATAAAATATTATTTACTTTATTATGTCTTGTTACTTTATTTCTAATCGCTAAGCTCATGTCAGATATTCTTGATGAAACAGCATTTGAGGTTTTGGCTATAGCGACCCTCCTCATCTGTGTCGTAGGCCGTGGTTCAGGTTCAGTCTAATCACAGTGCGCTTAAACTTTGTGTAGCGAATTTAAGTTACGTACTTCCACACTCAAGCAATTATGTGCTTCATTTTGTAAGTCTCTGGATGAAAGCTTCTGCTAAGTGGATGTAATGTAATGAACAGTAAGTGTCCTTTTCTGTCATGGCTAACACAATGTTATGACTCAGGGCAAAAATAAAAAAGTGCACGTCAGAAAAAATTATCTGGGCTATAGTGCAAAATGTATCCGGGAGTGAGGGAGATTTTGTTATTTCTACTGTGGGGCTGCACTTGATGCGTGACATTAGTAGAGGTACTAACCTGCTTTTACCCATCCATGTTATCTTTTTTTAATGGGACTACCTAATTTACAGTTACTGCGTGCATCCCCTCTTTATGTTGAAAATGGAGGACATTAATTTTAGATGTAGATGAATCTGTTTAGTTTGTTTGACTGTGTGTGTGTGTGTGTGTGTGTGTGTGTGTGTGTGTGTGTGTGTGTGTGTGATAAAATGTGATAGAGTGCACTAAGGCACATGGGCCCCCATGTAGGGCCATTCTTCCTCTGTCAGCAGGGCCACACAGATGGTTCTGTGTACGAATCCTTACGGATCTTAATGGCTGAATTGCCAAAACATGGCTTTTGAATTTAAGAGCGCAGAGAGGGTGCGTTGTCGGGACGCGATTAGGGAAACCAGCAGCAGAGTAGGAAAGCTGTTAGGGACCTGGACTTTTAACGAAAAGTGTAGAGGTATAGATCCCACATGGGGGTTCTGCTAATGGGCCCTTGAGCAATCAAAGCACTTAGCCAGACCTGCCTCAGTAAATTGTCCAAGAATTGGCTGTTTTGGCCGTGTATGTCATTCTGAATTAGGGTGCCTAGAAGATTAATGAATAATGTAAATATACCATATTCAGTAGTCAGTATAAATTCAAAGTGAAAAAAGGCTGAGGAGTTAGAATTAGCCAGCTGGAGTCATCCCTGTCAGGCAGTCAACCAATGGCAAGGAAGCTCTTTCCCTTGGTGCCCGTCCCCTCCCCCACCCGCGTGACATCATCAGAAACTGTTTCAGTTCAAGTATCAAGGCCCTGCCCCCAGTCCTGACCACCAGGTTTCTTGGCTCCGCCCACAGGCGGATTTTTCATGCTCCTGAATCCGCTGGAGGCTGCGGAGACCCTGTATGCGTGCGGTGGGTGGGGCTAATGAGATTATGGAAGACAACAGACCGTTTGAGGACCATATGTCTCCTCGGAGGCGGGTGGGGGGTGGGGGCTGGGGGAGGTGAGAGAGGCAGGCCTCCGGGTGCCCCGACATGACACAGTCGGTAATTTTCTTTTTCCATCTGTAATTATTTCTGCCATCCTTAGTTTTAGTTAAATTTAGTTAGCAACACACCTGGTTCATGCGACTTAATCGCTGTGAGTGGGAAATGTAGACTGTCTTCCCTCCAGACCAAGTTTCCCAACCCGGTTCTTCCACTCTGACCATCTAACAACCAACACCCCCCCCCCCATTTTAATTAGCTAAAGAAGTGCTTCCTCTCCTCCATATAGACTCATGTGGTGAGGCATTCTGGTGTAAAATGGCTGCTGGGCCTCGTCATTGCTGGTGGTTGAAGTGAATCAGACGACCACCGTAAGGCACTCTGGTATGGTTAAATTGCACGCATAATTGCTGTGTGAATTCAATTCATTCATTCAAACCAGTTTTTGTTCTCTCTCCTCTTTCTAGTAACTCATTCATGAAATGAATGTGCCGTGTTATCAGGTCTGCAGACAGCGAGCGAGTATCAGCGCGGGTGGTTTTATTGTATTTCTGCACTGTATTGTTGTTCCTCTCCGTGTCTGTGATGAGAGCACAAATAAGCAATAAACAGGGAACAGGATAAACTGGAACATCACTTTAAATGTATTTATATATACGGTATATTTTGTGTGAATAGGAAACCGCTCGCTGTAAGTGTAAGTGGAGAGAGAGTAAGTGAGAGATATTAATACTACTACTACTACTACTACTACTAATAATAATAGTAATAATGCTTTTATATATGAAGGCGGCACGGTGGTGCAGTGGTTAGCACTGTCGCCTCACAGCAAGAAGGTACAGAGTTTGAATCCCGGCCGAGGGCCTTTCTGTGTGGGGTTTGCATGTTCTCCTTGTGTCCGCATGGGTTTCCTCCGGGTAATTGGAAGCCCATCGGTATGAGTGTGTGAGTGAATGGTGTGTGTGCCCTGTGATGGATTGGTGGCCTGTGCAGGGTGTATTCCTGCCTCTCACCCAATGCATGCTGGGATAGGCCCCAGCACCCCCTGTGACCCTGACCAGGAAAAAGCGGAATAGATAATGGATGGATGGATGGATGTTTTTATATAGTTTCATTAAACTAAATGAAGAACGAACACTACTGCTCTGATAGAGTACATACGTATCTACTCTGACAGACATTTGCTCTTACTTGGACTCATATAAACTCTGTTATGAGTTCAATTGACACTAATAATATTACTGCAAAGGCTACTGTGCAAGTACGCAGCTCCAGGTCCGCAAAATTATCTGCAAATAACGCCCCCCCCAAACCCCTAATTCTACCCCTACCCCACTGCCATCCCACTAGAGGATACCTCCCAACCCTACCCCCCTTCCCTGCCACCCCATCAGAGGCTAAGCCATCTATGTCAGATTTGACACAGTGCTTTTGGCTGCGGCAGCTGGCATGATTCCTGATAAGGATTTTAAAATATATACTCGCCATCGACCTCTTTAGGGTGGCATGGAATCAGCATTCCACACACCCTGAGCTGAGCTCCACACATTCTAAGCTGAGCATATCCATTATACTGGATCATGGCCATGAGGATGAGGATGAGGATGAGGATGAGGATGATGATGATGATGATGATGATGATGATGATGATGATGATGATGATGATGGTTAATGTTATTCACTAATCAGTAATCAAATGGATGATCAGTTACTTCTATCCTCAGCAGTACACCGACACCCAAGGATGTGTGTGTGTGTGCGTGCATGTGTGTGTGTGTGCATATGCGTGTGCGTGTGTGTGTGTGTGTGTGTGTGTGTGCGTATGTGTATGTGCATATGTGTATGAGTGAAACAGCACCTGTAGCCATAGAGACCGGGGCGCGGCCAGGCCGGCCGGTTCATTTCTAGGTGCACCTCAGCAGACAGGTTCAGAACCCAACGGGGCTGAGCTGCGGCCTGGAAGCGGGAGACACGATTCCCTTTGATGGCTCCGTCGAGCCCACTGGCGCACAAAACAGGCTGTCGCCAAAGGTCCTGCCCGGCACGCGCTGTGGCGTCACGCGGCGCGGACAGCGCTCCCGCGGAGCACAATTAGCGCGTCTTCCCCGCTTCACAGCGCTCTGCCCGCGCGCGTCCGCCGTCTCTCACCTTCCCTACTGCGTCCCCCCCGCTGTGCTCCGGAGTTTCAAACGCCGAGGCGTGAGGCCGCCGCGGCTTAGCCAGGTGACATGGCAGGCGGTTGGGCGTCACTTATTCCACTGACCTTTGAAGCTCAGGACGTCGCAGGAACAGAACAGATATATAACAGGAAGTTACCGGAGCAAAACTGTGAAGTTACAGGAAGCTGCAGAAAGGAAGTATTGAGAACATTATAGCTTGGTCATGGAAACAGGATAGAAAGGTTATTGGTAATAATAGGAACAGCACAGATAAGTTACAGGAAGGTAGTTACAGGAAAATAAGAGTCGGATACTGTAGTTTACTGCAAATGGTAGAGGAAAAGTGGGGCTCGTTGATGTTTGCTGATAGTGGGGGTGTGTTTGTGTTGGGGTTGTGGGAGAAATAGGGAGCCTATTTGTATGTCCCTGGCTGCAGGTGGGGAAATGTGTTGTCATGTCCAAATGTGAGTAATACAATTTCATTGTTAAAAAAAAATCCCATTGTGTTTATATTCAGCAGGGAAGCTACTGCTCAGATCTAACAGTGAGAGGTAGAAAGATAGACAGAGAGGAAGAGAAGCGCAGTTTAAGCTGTTTAGAGACTAAAAAAGCCTCAGCGCTCTTTGTAAAATCTCTATACTCCTCCTTGTTCTCATGACTTCTCTTCTCTCAGTTTTATTATATACCGTAGTACATTCCATCATCCCTCTGGGTTTAGAATATGAGTTCAGAAGTAGAAATCCGTCTTAATATTCTAATGTTGCTGCACAAAGTTGTTGCTGTCTCAGCTAATCGTATGTTTAATTGATCCTGTTTCATCGTTTGCTAACCATGAGGGATTTACTTCTCTGTTTTTTAAATCTTTCATATTGATTAAATAAACTTTGTTTTATCCTGTGTGTACTTAATGTAAAGCGACTTTGAGTACCTTGAAAAGCGCTATATAAATATTATGTATTATGTATTATTATTATTATTTTATAGTGAGAGAATTGTTTAATCACACATTCATTCGACAGCTTAAAAAGTGATTTGGATCAATTTCTCAAAAGCAAAGGGCAGAATTTCCTGTTTCATGTGGAAAAGCAGAAAAATATACCAGTCCATTGCATTGTCCTATAATGCAACTAATTACAAACAAGTGTAGGGCAGAGCTACAACCATTTTTATTGAAAAAAAGTGTATGTGCAACCAAAATTTACTGTGGCCTTAAATATTCTTTTTACGGTGTAGTTATAGCTACATTTTGAGAAAAAAAAAGTACAGTATAAGCATTTAATTTATTTATTATGGGTGGGATTTAAAGATACATAACAATCTAGGACGACGCGAGATAGCACGCTCAATTTTTCAAAAGCTAGCAAACATCAAGATTTTCCCCCCGCATAGCCCGCTAGCTGCAGTCTAATTAAAAGCCTAGCTGTGACACAGGGTAATCCTAAGCCTCGCTGGATTTGAAGGTCATGTTTTTGATCCCTGAACCTGGGTAGTTTCCTAAGTCCGGCCCGAACACAGGGACTGGGGGACGCCTGTTTCAGCCGCGTGTCTGTGAGAGCCTTTTAACTGATCATTTCCCTCACCTTGTTTTTCTATTGTGCTTCATCTTTCAATCTTTCTCTCTCCCCTCTCTCTTTCCCTCAGTTTCCCCCTCCTCTATCTCTATCTGTCTGACAGTCTCTCTCTTTTCTCTATCTTCACCCCTCTCTCTCTCTCTCTCTCTCTCTCTCTCTCTCTCTTTCATCTCAGCGAGTCTTTGGCAGATTCGCCGGACTCGAGTCATAAAGCTTCAGCGGTTGCCACGGTTAAGACGTCTTAGGGAAATTAGCAGGAGAGAGGTGTGTCTGCTGTAATCCCTTATATACATAGCAGGCTATTTTAGGCACTGTTTCCAGTGAAACCCGTCCATTATAGAACTCTCTTGCTAGCACAGTGCTACCACCTCATCGTACTGTTAGCCCTTAGTCTTTCCATAGAAACGTGTGCAGCTGAACTCTTGAGCATGGAGCTTTGCTTTTTACCAGCATTAGCTAATTTCAGTTGAGCCACCCCAAAATCTACCTCTCAAAGCCAGTCACAGGACTTTTTTGTTAATTCTCAGAGTAAAATACCAAACAACTCTAAAAGTAGGTGCCACGGGTGAACTATTCTCTGTGTCTCAAGCAATTGCTGACAGCTGATGGATATTATTCATCTGTAGATGGGCAACATTTTGATGACATTCACAGAATGTCATCAAAATTCACAGTCAGAATTAGATCCAGGCTTTAGGGTGTAGACAGATTCTATGGGCTAACCAGATGGTCAGCCCATGCTTTCCTTCTGACCTCATAAAGCTTCCAGCTGGTGACAGAAGTTTTCCAGTGCTGCAATAGAGCTTAGAACACCCATTGCCACTGTATTGCGCTAGGTTAGACCTAGGGCTGGGTATTGTTCAAATGTTTTATTCGACGCCGGTTCCGATACAGATACCTGGGATTTGATACCCGATACCTTTCTTTGTGTGTAAACACATTTTTCTACAATATCCAGAAAAATTTTCTCATTTAACAAAATAAGCCAAAACTTCTCTAATTCCTCAGTGATTAATGTTGTCAACTCAGACTACTGTACAAAATACAGTATAAAATGAACAAGATTACGATTTAAATCGAGCAATATCTGATCAAAGAATAAAAACAAACAAAAAAAAAAGAGCCTGGCAATTTTGTACTTAACAGATAATTTAAGAAATCTTTTACCGTAAAGTACCGAAAATTGCTTGGCAATTGCTTGGCACCAAATGCTTGGACAGTTTTCAATACTCGGTGCTACGGACATGATTCAGTCGGTGCTCATGTACAGAGGTTCGATACCCAGCCCTAGCCACGCCCTAGTCACGCCCCTTCATGATGTTTCAGTTGGAATGTTTCAAATGTGAGGAGTGGTAAGAATACGGTATCTGGTGGCACTAACATGATGTGACAGTATTTCTTGCCAGCTGGAGCTCATGTTGAATTTTGTTTTAGGGAAATTAGTTATCCTGGGGGTGTGGTGGGGGGGGGGGGGGGGGTGAATTTAAAAATCCATAAATAATATCTGAATGATATAAATCTCTAGGGCTGTCCCTGTCCCCCCTGCTCTGATTAATTGAATCAGTTCAAGACTTTTTCTCTCTGCTTTAGTGCTCCGTTGTAAATAATTCATCATTATTTTCATTTTATTTATTTATTTATTTCAGCTATATTACCTCACTGATTCATTCCGAACAGGCTGCCAGCGGCCATTTTCCTTCTGGTTTGCAAAGCCAACTCCGTGTCATTGTGGGGATTGTCGGGGGCGGGGGTGGAGCTACACGGCTGTTTCCCGAGCTGAAAATACAATTCGTAGATAAGTAGTGTAGCTCGGCTGTACAACTGCAACGTCATCCTGTTCTTATTCTGTCTGCATGCGGCATTACAGACAGCTAAATTGGGCATTACTGGCACAGCGACTGGCTTTGAGAGCAGGAGTAGAGACATGGAGGGTGGGGCTTCTTGAGCCTCGAAAAAGTTGGAGGGGCAGACTCATTACTGCTGTATCGATCACTCTTTTGAGCTATTCGTAGGCCTGGATTCAATCAATTTCTTCTTTAAAAAAAAAAATCATTCTTCACTTGCCAATTTCAGCAAGTGAAGACGGTCACAATCACTGGTTCATAAAAGTCAGTGATTGACAGCGCATTGTTTTCCCATCAGGAGATCATGAAGCCTCGCTCCCCAGTCGCCAGTGTCTCGCCCCAGATGTGGCTGCGAATGACATTTTTCCACACGCCCCGCCAGGCCATTTCTTCCACTTTAGTGCTCTGATTGACTTCAAATCATATACTTGAAACAACAGCCTTCAGACTGGAGGATGGGGGCACAGGGCAATCTGAATTCCATTTACGCGAAAGCCCCTACCGTGAAATTTAACACGGCGGTCCTGGGAGAGGGGTCAAGGCCGGGATGGCGGTATGGCGCTGCTCTCTGGGTGACCCCCTTGGATCGGCCTATCGGAGTGTTTAATCCTCGGGGGTGACGGCGAGTTCAGTTTGTGGTGGCGAGCGTCGCAGCGATCCCTCGAATGCGAAAAAACAGCCACAGAGGAGAGGCGGAGCGAACCATAAAAGGCCTATCTACCCCCTGCTGCCGAACTGCGGCTTCTGCCGCGTGTTAAATATGAACCGGGAGCCTCCAGGGCAGTGGTTCTTAAGTTCGGTCCGGTGTATGCTGGTTTTCGTTCCAACCGCAACTGCAATCCCAGTGTTTTAACAAGCTCTTATTTTTTTTCTTATTAAAGTGTTTTTCATGTGTAGAGGGATTATGTTACGTACCCTCTTCGGCCACATTATGTCAGAAATAGCTGCGCATTCCCTGAGGAATAAATGTACAATGTAAAATGATTTTATTTGGAGATTCCTGCACTGCACTGCGCTGGCCCAAACCCAACACTCGATCCCCGTTGGCTCTGGGCCCTGTGCACGGTCCATTCACACAACTGCCCTCATCGATCTTCCGACATTTTTATTCAGGTGCGTCCCTCATGCTGTCTATAGAGGGATCCACCTGTAGCGCTCCGAAAGTCCGAGCGAGGGCTCCAAGGTTTCATCTGAGAGGAAAATGCTTCACCCGCACTTCGCTGCATCCTTTCTGCACCACAGTCAGTCTGGACCGTGATATTCTGGTGCCGGTTCTGGTTCTGTGCCCTTCAAATGTCGCACCAGCAATGAGCGACGCGAACGTTTTAACGTGCGCAGAGCAAGTTCTGTCAGGAAACCCTTTATCATGGCACACATGCACACACCTCTAATGGAGCGCCCTTTTTAAGCCAAGAATCCGTTCTCTCTGTACTGCTTGAATGCTGATGCGCTGCTCTTTGTTTGCTTACGGCTTGTGTTAAAACTAATTTGCTGTCACCCTCCACCACCCCAGCTTCCACCTGTTGTTTGGATCTGCTTTAGTATGGGGGGTTTCTGGTCATATCCTGTTTAACGGGGGGAGATGCCCATGCTCCGGAGCAGTACTAAAGCAGATACATTCACCGCCAAGCTAAAATAATTATGCTGCACATTCATTCATTAAACATGTCATTTAATACGTGAGTTGTCCTGACCGAATTTAGATTTTTCCTGGGGGGAAAAAGAAAATCAGTGATTTAATTTATGATTATGGTTGCATAACTTGCAAATCAGATATTAACTTGCAAATTAATATTCACTTTGCAGGGAAGAGTAATGGATCATTTACATTTTTTTTAATATTCACAAATCCAGGGAAAATGGTTGGTGGGACACGACAAGCCTGCACCTGGCAGTGGCCTGTCCCGACAAGGCTTCCACAGGTAAAGGCTTAGTACTGTATGTCCAACAAGACACTTCCTCAGTTTTACTTTCTCATAGTCCAGCTGCCATCAAATCATTCCTCTGATATGCCTTACTTCTTGTGTTGAACATGTGTCAAACAGATACAGCATCACAACATTTTTCAAGCTAGAACAACCTTGCTTTTTTGAGACCATCCCAGTCTTCCCCATTCTTTACCTTTATTTGTTTGTCATTCTTTGTTCCTTGTCTTTAAAGACATGCAGGCATCAGTAGACAATATGTATGTTCAAAATGTTAAATGAACTGGAAAGGAGGCCTATTTTAAGGCAGTGATCATAGTAAACCTCAGGGGCGATTTTATCTTTGGTGTATCTCTTCCTGAGCCAATACATATGGCATTATCGTAAAATATATGGCCAAATGCACGTGACTCCTGGGATTACTTGTACAGTGCATTTCCTGAACATTTTCAAAAGCATGCAAGCGAATGCAGAGAAAAGGGCTTTGTAATCCAACCTATTGCTCAGAACCACCAGTCTGAGCCACTCTGCACTCACAAGATAACTGCTGCATGCCTCAGTATTTCTGCTTTTTAGACGCTATTGATTCAGCAGCTATTTAAATAGTTTAAAGTTGGCCGCGCTCTCACGCAGCCAGCACGGTGAAATTCAGGGTGATGGATACCTCAGATTTTGGATGCTTCGCATGTTAGCCGGTCGCGTTCGAATGATAGTCCTTGCGGAGCATACAGAAAAGCACGGGCTGTTGTCTGTTTCAAAAAATACATCCCAAATCCCAAACCGTAAAGTACCGACTGGCCGCTTTTTAAAAATGAAATCTCTTGAAAGGATGGATCTCAATTTAAAATGTGCGGCGGACATTTTTGACAAGCTCAAGCAATGGTTTTAAATGCTCGCAGGCATTTTGAGATTGAGCAGGATGTGTGCAGCTTGGATGATGCTGAGACATTGACCTTTTCCTCTTTGTTTGATATGTTCTGTCTTCCAAGTTGTTGCTCGTAGTTTTGAGGTGCACTTCTGGTGCCCAGTTCCAGTCCTGGAGACGGTTAGGCGTGCCTCTTTCAACCACCCCTACATACGGTCTGTCTGGTCACATCCAAGCGATTACCTGGAATAATTATGCACAGACCTCCCCTACATGTAGAGAGGAGTGCTGACGTTCCACATTTAAACGGTGTGTAATGATAATCACCTGCTGCCTGATTGAGCAGGTGAATCACCCGCTGATTTTCATTGTGCGGCCTTTGCGCATAAATTATCTCAGTTTGGAGCACGGTTGTTGCAAGAAGTTTTTCTGCAAAACAGAATTTTGTCTTTAAAACAATATCCCAATTGTCCAGATGTAATAAATATATCCAGGAATTAAACAGTCTGAGGTTGTTTTGATTTTTGGTGGTTGCTGAATGGGTAGAGCAGTTTTAGAAAATCGGTTAGGAACTAATTAAAGGAAGCTAATTGAAATTGAGGAACTGATTTGTGTAATCACAAAAGATGTTGATGAGAAGTAAAGAAAAAAAAAAGTAAAAAAGGTGAAAAGTAGACAAAAGTGACATTGATAAGATTCGTCCATCATGAGACGAATGAAGGCCACGTTGTCGGTTCTTCGCACAGCAGGCACACTCTCAGGGAAGCCTCTGATAGGCTTTTTGATTGATCTCGGCATTTTCTAGCCCCCGTAATGCGCAAAGTGCCGACAGGCCCATCAAGCTGCGGCCGAGACTGAAATGATGACGCCAATAAGAGTCCCTGTCTGAGAGGAGCTGAAATGATGTGCTATAAAATAGCGTGGCGGGTGGATTCTGCGCTATGCCGACGCACAGGGAGGGATTTGGTGGTTTTCACATGACGGATTGGGCGGTTTTCCGACGGAAGATCTGACGCTCTGCCTTCCCATATTTTTCTTTCAGTTTATCGGATGTTGTTGAAGGGGGACCTGGGTTCGCTCATCTTGCCTGCGTGCCTTCGGTTTGGTAGCAGCGATATTAAGGCTCTGGCCTATGGATTTTGTATGAACAGACCGTTGTGATTTCGGAGATGAAGAGCAGAAGGTTTTCCACAGTCCTGCAAAGTTTCCCTCTGTCAGTTTGACCGTTGCATTTCCCCCCAGTTTAATTGGTTAAATAGAACACTCCCTGCAAACCCTCAGCCAATGGATGCTGAGTGCTCTGTCACAAAATGGCTGCTCCTGGATATTCGGCGGAGGGGTCGGGAAATGCACATTGGTGGTGGCTTAATTAACTCATCCCCAACCTCAGTCCGCTGTGAACCACTTGAAGACCCTGGTGCTAAAAGTACTGAAGTCACATTTTTAGACAATTCAAGTTGAGCATAGAAACATGTTGTATTTGTTTAGCTAAGTCCACCCTATAAATATTGTTAGCAGAAAAGGTGCCTAAGCAATGCATAAAAACAGCAAAACTTTTAATGGCTGATTTTATGGATCAATGATATTTTGGGATTTGATTTTCTCAAAATAGACATTTTGTGACTTCAGTACTTTAGCACCAAGGTCTTCACTTTCAGATATACATTTAATGAATTAACTCAGTCATTTCATATGAAGATGGACTCCTGTGGGAATAGACTATTGGTGGAATGCGACAGTAATGAACAGGCCAGACTCACGGGGGGTAACATGATTTATGTTCTTTGGGGAATAGGCATCCCTCGATGTGGAGATCAGGACATGAACTGAGCGTGAAGCTCAGTTAGAGCGTGGCTATATATCATTCACATCTGATACACTGGTTTAATTTAACACACAGTATGGTGTTAAGGACATTGTACGTGTCACAATATGCCGATATCCTAGATATCCTAAGCTGTGTCCAAATCAGAGCCCTGTCTACTGCGTCCTGTGTACAGTCATACTATGGACTGCTTACTGCATACTGTTTAGTGACATGCAGAATGCGAAAAATATCCTCAATACTATTATTAGTGAAAACCTGGACATAAGTATATCATCTGGAGATTTAAAGTACACTACATTTAGAGAACATTTTGCCTACTTAGCAACTTTCTCATCCAGTGTACTCAACTAGCATACCCAATAGTATAGAAGGCCATTGATTTGGACACAGCCCTGGTGTCTCAGATGCTGGTAGCATAAGCATCCTCATGCTACTCGTCTGCTAGCCCCATATGCTGGCTGGGCTGCTCCTTGCACATACTGGCGAGAACCTTCCAGACATAGCACTTCAACTCACTTTAAAGAAATGACACAAAGATATACTGAGATAATTTTTTACCTTGTATTCCGTATGGAAAAGCTGTTCCTAGAGGGTCTGTGTGCTCATGTGGATCTATTAAATATAAAAGTATTGGGACAGTGACACAATTTTTGTTTTTTTGGCTCTGGGCTCCATCCGATTGTATTTGAAGTAAAACAATTAATTCATCAGCTTTAATTTGAGGATATATTTGCAAGTATATCGAGTGATCTGTGTAGGAATTACAGCCCTTTTTATACATAGTCCCGCCATTTTAGTGGAGCAAAAGTAATGGTACAAATTAACATAATCTGAAATAAAGTCATACTGTATTTAGTACTTGGTTGCAAATCCTTTTCATTCGTTGGCTGTCTGAAGTCTGTGACCCATAGACAACACCAGATGTTGGGTATCTTCACTGGTGATGCTCTGCCAAGCATGTACAGCAGCCATCTTCAGTTCCTGTTTGTTTCTGGGGCGTTTTGCCTTCTCTCTTGCCTTCAGCAAGTGAACACATATTGAATTGAATACAGGACTGGTGACTGACTTGGCCAGTCAAGAACATTCCACTTCATGGCCCTCAGATAAAACTTTTGGTTGCTTAAGCAGTATGTTTGGGGCCATTTCCCTGCTGCAATCATGAGCAGTTCCTTTAATTCTCCACACTTTCCTCGTTCCATCACATTGGTCCAGGTTAATACTCAACTCATCTGCCCATAAGGCTTTGATCCAGAGTTCTACCGTTTGAATGTACCTTTTTAGCAAACTCTAACCTGGCCGTTCTGTTCTTGAGGCTTACCAGTGGTTTGCGTCTTGTGGTTATGCTGGTGTTAGTCTTCTCATTATGGTTGTCTTTGACACATCTATGTCTACATCATGGAGAGTGTTCTCGATCTGTTCGACAGTTGAAATGAAAAGGGGTTTTTCTTCACAATTGAAAGTATTCTTTGGTCATCCGTGGTCTTCCGTGGTCTACCAGGGCCTTTGCTATTGCTGAGCTCAGCAGTGTGTTCTTGCTTCCTCACAGTGTAACAGTTGATTTTGACACAGCCAATGTTTTGATCGATCTCTGATCAATTTATTAGGATTTCTCAGTCTCATCATGGGCTGCTTTACTGGTATTGACACTTATTTGGTCCTCGTGTTGAGAGACAACAGCAATAGACTGACCAGAGGAGTCGCTCTTGCATGATGAGACAGGAAGAATCCTGCAGACCGATATGGCTCCCTCACTGGCTGATGTTGTAGCCAATCATGCGCTGCCCTGCAGGGACCGATATGGCTCCCTCACTGGCTGATGTTGTAGCCAATCATGCGCTGCCCTGCAGGGCTTCCAGTTGCAGCCACATTGACACAGTCTGGGAATCAATACCAGACCATGGGTCAAGTCAATATGCTGAAAGCTAGTGTTTTAAGAACTAGCCAGTGACTAGCCAAGCCACCCAACAGCCCTGGGCAGAATGACATTTGAACTTACGTAAGAGAGTTGGGGTCAATCGGCGGATCAAAGAAAACGCAATGCCACACCAGTTGGGGTCAATCGGCAGATCATAGAAACGCAGTTGACCACACCAGTTGCCATAGCGATGCTGTTTGATGTCATGCATCAGGGCAGAAATGCTAAATGTGTTTTTTTTATACAACACAAGATAGGGTTTTGTGGCGATTTTTCAATCTCATCATAGGTCTCATTATTTTTTTATCTTTACGAATATTGCATAGCAACAGCACTGTTCCCTGATTGCTTTTATGGGTGTATGGGAGTCAATATTTCCTTCTAGTTGTTGTGCTAATTTTTTTCCGCTATTTTGTTTATCAAGCTGTTTTGTTTATCTAATGATAACATACTGTAGGTCATGCTGTGATGTAAATCGCCCTTTTGTGTGTTTTATTGTTTAGCTCAGGGCTGTTGTGTGAAGTGAGAATGAAAATGAGGGGGCGGGGAGTGGGTGTGGAAAGCTGGCGTGGGAGTGGGCGTGGCCATCTCCGCTCCTCGGTTACGGTCCACTTGGCTGCTTGCCAGCACCAGGGAAGAGTACCAGCATAATTCCGCACAATCAGGCAAAGATTAAGTCAGAGGAGAATAAGGGGATTCGTGTTTAATCTGGAGGGGTGGTGGGGGGTAAGGGGGGTGAGGTGGCGGGATGGGGGGTTCTATATAAACCAAAGCAAGTTCATTATCCTCCCTCATGGCGATGGGAGGAACAGAGCCCAGATTCGCGGAGGTGACATTTGGAGAGTGGCGGATATATAGCGCCCGTCGTGCGGGAGTCAAATGTTTTCATTCAAAATGGTGGTGAAGTTTCATTCATTCACGTGGTGAAGTTAAGGCGCTCTCGCTCGCAATCTGCACTCTGAACAGGTGGTGTTTAAAATGGCAGCTTCTTTTAAAGTGAACGAAGATCATTTGAAAGCACTGCTAGATTTGTCCTTGTTGGTAACCATACTCTGTGCTTCATTTAAATTGTCCCCTATTTGTTTGGCTCAGTTTAGATTGCATGAATACAACTTGCAGGCTTTTGCCATTGTTGGAATACCCTCTAGAGTGTGTCCAGTCAGCTTAGCTGAGCCAACTCAGTCCCTCTGTTGAATGCACAGCTGACGGCTGCTAGCTGGCTAAATTGGCCAGAGGGGTCACCGGTGAGAGATGACATCAGGTCCGCCCGATTCAGTTTTGATTCAACACCCTTCTTCACGTCCTAAATCACCTCGGGAAATTAGCGATTCATCTTACAGACGTCCTCTGTGTCGGGTTGAGAAGGAAGCCGCCGGCCCGTCGAGGCTTTTAATGTACCAGAGCGAGTCCAGTCGTACGGGCGGGTCCGGGAACCTCTCAGGAGAATGAGTCCCCTTTGTCCCCCGCAGATTTACAGCTGTGAGAAAAACTCCTTTCCATTAAGGCGATGGGCGGCGGCCCGTGGACCTCCTCCAAAAACTGTCAATCACCCCAAGGGTGAGGAGGGCCTGGCCTACGGAATCACCGATGGCATCTGTGCGTCTGTCCGTCATTCCCCGCAAAGGCGGAAAAGCTGGCAACCGCAGAAATAATTTGTGTTCTCGTGGTTCTGCATTCAGTCACAGACGATAGCTAAAGAGGAAGTTATAAAACTGCCCTTTTTGATAATGATTCCTGAACCTATTTTTACTTGTTTCGCGTAACAGACATGCCAGTTTAAGTAATGAGCGGCCATTAGTGGCTTGCTCCTTTGGAATTGTTTACGCTAAGGTGGTTACTCTACGTTTGATTTAATATGATTTCAGTCATAATGAGTTATTACACTGTGGCTCCAACCTTTATTATATTGAAAATTATGTTGCGGAAGTGCACGGAATGTCCGGCGCAATTGAATAAAAAGGAATCCCGCGAAGCAGCGATCTCCGTAAACCTGGCGACCTTGATGCTCAATGAAAAAAAAACCGACAGTGATTGCCAGTGACTGAGTGCGTTTTCGTGTGTGCTACTGTGAGATCCTGCACACCCCTTTCCATCGCACGGCAAGGAAAAACACCTTTTGCCACATATGAAAAACTGTCGTAAGCCTTTACGCTTTCTGAAAACAGCGTTCATAGTCAATTTGCATTCTAGTTAATCGTTTAATTATTTCTGCCTTGAGTTGACGCTAATAGGATTATAAATGTTTAAAAAGCTAATTGCGATCCAGCTATCATTGATTGGAAGGGCCACAGTGTGAATGTGGATGTAGTGTAATATAAGTATTGTGCGCGGGGGGGGGTGCCATGTGATCAGAAGCTGGTCCTGTATCACGGGAAGTAACTGGCCATTCTGCAAAGGCTCTTATGAATGGGTTTCTATGCCCTCTGCTCCACATAGTTATTCTTAGCTTCTGTCGCCCCAGGCAACTGTTGCCATGCATACATATCCATAGATACGGTCCATTGGCACGATGTGGCCGATGCGTGGAAGGTGTTTTACCGGGGGAACACCGGAAAAGGACCGGCAACACACCAGGCAGGCCACTCGTTTGTGACCTGTGAGAGTGTGTGTGTGTGTGTGTGTGTGTGTGTGTGTGAGAGTGTGTGTGTGTGTGGGTGAGAGAGTGTGTGTGTGTGTGTGTGCATATGTGTGTGAGTGTGTGTGTGTGCGTGCCCATGGCCACGTGGATATATGTGTGTGTACATCTGTGTGAAGTGAATATGTGTATGGCTCTACATGCAAGGTTGTGCTCATTTGTTTTGTGTTCTTGTGTATTTGTGAAGTATATGAATGCACACACAGGTGTGTGTTGTGTACTTAACTGAATGTCTGTGTGCATGTTTGTATATGTACAGTATATGTGCCTGTGTGTCTGTACGTTACACATGTGCATGCGAGGGTATCGTATGTGCATGTGTATGCGCATTCACATGTATGTCTGCGTTGGTAGGTCTTGGCATGCAGGGTTTATGTGTATGAACCATTAAGTGGACAGATGTTCAGACCAAGCATGTCAGTGTCCATTGTTGCGTAGACACACCATGTAGGGAAAAACAATACCTTAAGCTTCTTACAGCTTTTGTTTTGATTATGCTTACGTGCTTTAAATACACGTTTTTCTTTTTCATTTGCAAAGTATTATGAGTTGTGTTCAGAAAGGAAATGGAAGTTCCACCATCTTATGTTATGCATTTTTTTTAAAGTATATTTTGGGCCATTCTTACTCACATTAATTTCCGTGAAGAAAACTGGAAATACTTATGTATAGATTATAGATACTATAACTGCAATATTTGCTCAAAGGAAATGAAGCACCTGACCAAAGCTCAACTGTATGAAATATAGCCAGGGATGGTGGTGGCTTTGTGTGTTATTCATGGGTCATGTTATGGACAGGAATTATGCCAATAAGCTTGCATTGGCAATATTTTCTCAACTAAATTTAGTTTTTGTCATTTCAGTTTTTAATAAATATACATTTTTAAAACACCATTAGGCTACTACACTGCCTGGCCAAAAAATAAGTCGCACACTAATATTTTGTTGGACTGCCTTTAGTTTTGATTACGGCGCACATTTGTCGTGGCATTGTTTCGACAACCTTATGCAACGTCACAACATTTATTTCCGTCCAGAGTTACATTCATTTTTGGCCGAGATCTTGTATTGACGATGGGAGAGTCGAACCACTCTGTAAAGTCTTCTCCAGCACATCCCAAAGACTTTCAATGGAGTTAAGGTCAGGACTCTGGTGGCCAATTCATGTGTGAAAATGATTCCTCATGCTCCCTGAACCACTCTTTCACAATTTGAGCCCGATGAATCTTGGCATTGTCATCCTGGAATATGCCTATTGATGGGATAACCTGGTCATTCAGTACATTCAGGTAGTCAGCTGACTTCTTTTTATTGCTGCATAATATTGCTGAGCCTAGACCTGACCAATTTAAGCAACCCCAGATCATAACACTGCCTCCAGAGGCTTGTACAGTGGGCACTATGCATGACGGGTGCAACGGCAACTTTTTTTTTGGCCAGGCAGTGTATATATGCCAGAAATCAGCTTCTACAGAACCTACAGCTCCTTTAAGCGTAAAACCCTTTCAGCGCACACCTGTTGCTTTATTTAAATGGGACCTGTGTGCTTTGCGTCGTGTTGCTGCCTGCCACGTGAAGCTCATTTAAGACCCCTTCAATCCTCTGACATTAGAGCACATTTGGACTCTGGAGGGATGAAGATGAAAGAGACTGGGACTTAGTACTCTTCATCTTTCCTCTGCTTTTATTCCCACTCGTCTTCCTCTATTTTTATGGCCTTACCGCAGGCTCTGGGGTCGAACACTGGCGGGGGCGAAGCTCAAACGTGCTCTGGACTCTGGTGCTATGTTCTTAGTGCTCTGTGCTTGGGGCTCTGTGCTTGGGGTTCTGTGCTTGGGGTTCTGTCCTTAGTGCTCTGTGCTTAGTGCTCTGTGCTTGGGGCTCTGTGCTTAGTGCTCTGTGCTCTGCTTTAGCCTTTGGCCCAGGGGCTAAAGACAGCTCCAGGATTCAGTCTGGGTCAGTTTCAGTAACAGGCCCGAGAGTTATTACTTAGGAATTATGTCATTAAATAAACAAAATAGAACACATAAAATTGGCTAATATTGTCTTGCTCACATAACCCATGCAATTTCTCACACACTCAGTAAGTATCCACCTCTACATGCTATGTTGCTGTGTTGCTAATAGATAGCTATGTTTCTCTTGGTTTATTTTATTTGCCAAATTGTGAGTGTGCTGTAACTGCATTGTGTGGTAGGTATTCTGACACAAAATGACTGCCGTACATGGCCCGGGTGTTGACATCGTGAGATGTAAAGCACTATGTAAATGCAATCAGTTATTACCCGTTTTGTCAATGGTGCATTGCCAGGTTAAGCAGTGCCTCTTTTTTTTAGAGTAATTCATAAGAAAGAGACGAGAGGTTTGCTGCAAGAAGAACAAAATAACACCACATAAAATAATATCCTAGCCCAGATGTCTTTACAGTTAAAGGTTTTTTCTTCATGAATGAATGTTTTTTTAAGTCACGGATCTGTCAACAGACTGCAGATTATCCCATGGCTACTGGAGACAGCATGTGTAAGCCCCTTCTAATGAAACAGAGAGCCAGTCAATGCCAGCTTCAAATGATATTTGCTCTCACCGCCTATATCCCCCTGGCAAAACGGCGTGGTACCTGTTGGTTTATCTCTTTTGGTGGACAAGGCATAACCAGAGCAATGAACGGAGGTCCTAAAGCAGTGCACTTAATTGAGACTTAATTGATATTTTAATATTTTAATATTAATTGATATTGATGAGACATGCTGATGTGCATGATCGAACCTCACTTCCCAGGTTCGGTTGTCAGTCCAGCATCATATCAACACTTATTTTTCAGATCTCTCAATCTTATAACGTACAACGTTTTACAGAGCATAATGACCAAAGCACAGTCACTTTGTACACTAATTGGAGACCTTTGTTTTGTGATTGCAGTCTCACAGCCATGGTAACCAACCGTCAATATAAAAATCTAAATCTCAGGCAAAGTACCATCGAGCTGTGAACATGGTACACGTTTTTTCATTATTTTGCAACGAATTGTAAATCATACTGGTGTTTTGTGTCATGTGTTACATATTTTTATGTTCCTGCAGAAAATAATGACTTGGCTTTTTCTGATGAGTCACGTGTTTTATAACGATGATAAAAGTAAATGCTGCCATATTATCAGCTGACACGGCTGTTTTTCATGTGGTTTCATGAGCTGTTTGAAGTGTTTGAAAGGCCCCAGTTTTCTCGATAGGGGTTAAAATTATGGCGCCGTGGGGCCTTGGTTAAGTATTGGCTCTTGCGCTGAGAGGGCCGACTGTTGAGCCTTCAAAGCCGTTCGTCGGCTGATGGTGTGTATTTAGAGATATATCGGTCAGGCCTCAGTGGAAATGGCTGACTCATAGGTCTGCGTGTATTCCTGGCTCAATATAGCTTCCCAGGCCGGACCCAACAATGCTTCAGCAGTCCTATTCTGAAAGATGTGTCGTTATTTTGCCTTCCTGAGGGAAACAAAATTATATTGGATAGTGTTCCGTTTTTCACCTGCGTTCCGATACAGTCAATGACTCCACATGCAGACTTGTGTTTGTGGGGAAATCTGAACTATGGATAAGATGTCAAATATTAAGCTACTTTAAGCAAGCCACCTTGTGTAATGCTTTTTGAAGAATACATTTGGAAAAATAGATGAATTTGTGCTATGTATATAAACCTGCAATAAAAGTATTAAAAGTTAAAAAAAAAGAACATCTAACAGTAAACATACTGCTCAAAGGCTGACGACGTTTCCCTCTTTACATCCTAAACATAGGCCCCACGGCTCTCTTTACATCCTAAACATAGGCCCCACGGCTCTCTTTACATCCTAAACATAGGCCCCACGGCGCCGCATTCATCAGCTCCACTTGGCGATAGGTGCGCTCAGGTGACTCACTCGCCCATGTGATCTCAGCTCCATTTCCTGTTTTCAGAGAGCGGTTATGACATTGCATACGCGAGAAAAGCCACACTTGACCGGAGTTCAAGGAGAGGGAGGCGGTAGCCAGGCGCCAGCCCCATGGTTGGTTTGAAAGGGTTCAGCTTTAAGAGGCTGCAATACACACATCTGTTGGCGTCTGCGTTTTCTCCGCGGCGATGCTGCTCTCCAACGTCCTGTATTTCAACACCCTGGCAGTCGATTGGCCCTGTGGAGCTTGCCCTGAGGGGAAAACACGCAGGTGTGCTTACGCAGAGAGAGGGGCGGCTGTCGCGGACGTGATATTTCATTCTGCTTGCTGTCTGTGGTAATTTTAATGCTTGCTCGTGAATGGCCTAAGCGTTAATTCAAAGAAGATGGGCAGTTTTGCGGACTTGTACATGTTACATGTAAGGGGACGGCTCTCTCTTCTGTGTTATCAGGCTTTCAATTACTCACAGTCAAACTGCTCCTTGTGTTTTCATTCTTCCTATCCCAAAGACACAAAGTTTGTATTGCATTGATCTCCACTATAAGTCCAGCCGGTAGTGGCTGTCTGGCACGGACCGCGTTCCATCTGATGTAACCTTGTGGTAGTTCAGGAGGCCCAATCTGGAAGTGTTCAAAAAGCCTTTGGCCACAGGCGAACCGATCAATGCTGCGGCATAGAAAACCTCATTATGGCACTTGAGTGTTTTGAGTGTGTGTGTGTGTGTGTGTGCCTGCGCATGTGTGCGTCTGCTTATACAACAATTTAAGTTCAGTTGACAATTTAATCGGACGTCCTGAATCTATTACAGGTGTATGGAAGGTTTAGTGTGTCATAACTGAGAATGTTGGCAGTTGTTTCGAGCCTTCGCTAAAACGTTACTAACATTTCCATTGATGAGTAATAGTTCAGTGGACTTTGTGTCATATACTCTGTAAGAAACAAAAGGTCCATTGCAGATGTGTTGGGGTCCATTGTGAGGCCAGTTCATACCATCACTCAAAGTGCTCTCATCCAGGGAGAGTCAATAAATCCCCAGGGCTGTAATTGGGAAAGGTCATTGGCTATTGACAGCGTGGTGCATTCAGAGGGTCTGTGATTGTGTCTTGTGTTGCTCAGATCAGAGTTTATCCGACCTCTCGGTCAAAAACGTGTTCAAAGGAATGTGCCTAGGGTGGTAAAATATGACAAAATAAAACCCAGGTGAGACGTTTGGTTGGCCAAGAATTTATAAATCACTCAGCATGTCCAACTGAATTCTTTCCCTTGGGTCCCATTTTAAAACACAATAACACTTTTTAAATGATGTGCGTTAATCCCGTTCTCCCTGATCAATATATCAGTGCTCATTGCTGCAGCGTCTCCTATTGATTTGGGGGATCACTGGCTGAACGTCAGTATGTGATGTCGGCCACCTTATCTTCTTATCACGCTGCAGTTCGCAAGCGGGGCTCAAACAGACACGAGTGGGAGGAAGACCGTTTATAAGCAGCCCCAGGTGGGGGCGGCAGGATGAGTCTCCCAGCAGCCCTTGAAATAAATTCCGACTTACTTTCAGGCTTTTGTCAAGTCAGCCTATCGGTGTGAAAAAACCCCAAAAAACATCAATTTACACCTTTGGAGGTTTCAAATACCCTGTCCCTGGCCGGAGTCTTTATCAACATCGTGCTGCTCGTACGTGTGCAAGTACAAACTCAGAGTCAAGCTGTTCTGTCTCATTGTTGGGCGAAACACTGTAGAAGTTTCCGGTCTGATTCCAGGCCAGTGGAAAGGGGAAAGCTGAACCTGAGCTCAGCTCCGTTCGGGATTTTCTCCGACGGCAGCGAAGCCGTCGACGGGTCCGGAGGCGCGGCGTTAGTGTCACGTAGCCAGACCTCTCCCCGTCATGTTTTGTCTCCACGTGATCTTCCCGACGAGGCTCAGCTCCTCTTTCCGCGATTATAAAGAACAATCCCGTGTCCAGCTGGATTGCGCTGTGTATACGTCTCCCGGGCATTATTTTCCTGAGGGTTTTTATATATATATATATATATATATATATTTTTTTTTATTCCGTCAGTTCTCTGTGAAGTTGCACTGGCAGTGAGGAGTCCAGCAGAGAGAAAATCTGAGCGAGACACAAATCCTGATCCTTTCCCCCGAATCCTGATCCCGTAATCAGCTTAAGTCCCAGAAGCCAGATGTTCCGGAGACCGCGGTGTCACCGCTGGTCATCAGCATGGCGAGGCGCGACAGCTGCACCCCCAAAAAAATAAAAACGCACTCATACACATACACACATGCGCAAACGCACGCACATACACACACACGCATGCTCACGCATGTACGCACACATGCACGCGTACGAAAATGCTTACGTATACACACAGACACACGCTCATGCATACACACACACATACAAACACGCACAGACACGCACCACCATGTCTGCCAATCACCAGCCAGTTATCCTTTCACCATGTACAGCAGGAGGCTTCCTTTGTTCTGACAGGTTTAGATGGAGTGCTGCTCCCTGTTTCATTTGCACGAGCTGCATCTGTTTCCTTCTTCCAGTGGTCCCTTCTTTAAGCCATGTGTTACTGTACAGTGATCTGTGCACAGAGGTAGCGCTTCCTGTTAAAAAAGGACTGGCTAATGTGCTAATGTGCTAACCTGCTAACCATACTCATAGATCTCTGCAAAGGAAATGGTGTAATCCAAATACAAATTCCCCCGTGCTCACTTGTTGGGAAAGTGAATACATACAGTCAAGCCGGAAATTCACCTTCACCTTCTCCAGGTTTTATTACGTTACAGACATATTCTACAATAGAGTGAGTTAATTTTTTGTCTCAAATTTCTACACAAAATAGCCCATAATGACAAAGTGAAAACAGGTTTTTAGACATTTGTGCTAATTTATTAAAAATCAAAATGTAAAATATCATATGTACACAAGTGTGCACACCCTTTGATATGACACCCAAAAGTGAGCTGAGGTGCATTTTGTTTCCACTGATACTGCTTGAGATGTTTCTACAACTTAATTGGAGTCCACCTGTGATAAATTCAATTGATTGGACATGATTGGGGATTGCCAACACCTGCCTATATAAGGTCCCACAGTTGACAGTGCATGTCAGAGCAAACTCCAAGCCATGGGGTCAAAGGAATTATCTGCAGACCTCAGAAACAGGATTGTGTCAAGGCATAGATCTGGAGAAGGGTACGGAAAAATCTCTGCAGCTTTACAGGTCCCAAAGAGCACAGTGGACACCATCATTCGTAAATGGAAGAAGTTTGGAACCACCAAGAATCTTCCTTGACCTGGCCGCCCGGCCAAACTGAGCAATCGGGGAAGACGGGCCTTGGCCAGGGAGGTGAGCAGGAACCCGAGGGTCACTCTGACAGAGCTCCAGCGTATCCTTGTGGAGATGGGAGAACCTTTCAGAAGATCAACCATCCAGGCAGCACTCCACCAATCAGGCCTTTATGGTAGAGTGGCCAGACGGAAGCCCCTCCTTAGTAAAAGGCACATCACAGCCCGCTTGGAGTTTGCCAAAAGGCACCTAGAGGACTCTCAAACCATGAGAATCAAGATTCTCTGGTCTGATGAAACCAAAATTTAACTTTTTGGCCTGAATACCAAGCGTCACGTCTGGAGGAAACCAGGCACCGCTCATCACCTGGCTAATACCATCCCTACAGTGAAGCATGGCGGTGGCAGCATCATGATGTAGGGATGTTTTTCAGCAGCGGGAACGGGGCGACTAGTCCTGATAGAGGGAAAGATGAATGCAGCTAAGTACACCGAGATCCTTGAAGAAAACCTGCTCCAGAGCGCTCTGGACCTCAGACTGGGGCGAAGGTTTACCTTCCAACATGACAACGACCCGAAGCACACAGCCAAGAGAACAAAGGAGTGGCTTCGGAGAATGTCCTTGAGTGGCCCAGCCAGAGCCCAGACCTGAATCCAATTGAACATCTGTGGAAAGAGCTGAAAATGGCTCTGTACCGACGCTCCCCATCCAACCTGACGGAGCTTGCAAGGATATGCCAAGAGGAATGGGCAAAAATGTCCAGAAACAAGTGTGCCAAGCTCGTAGCTTCTTTCCCAAGACGCCTTGAAGCTGTAATCGCTGCCAAAGGTGCAGCAACCAAGTATTAGGCTAAGGGTGTGTACAGATATGTAACCCCTAAATAACCTATTTTTGTCAGTAAAATAAAATTGCATATTTTCTAAAAACCTGTTTTCACTTCGTCATTATTGGCTATTGTGTGTAGATGTTTGAGGCAAAAAATTAACTCAATCTATTGTAGTATAAGTCTGTAACGTAATAAAACGTGGAGAAGGTGAAAGGAGTGTGCAGACTTTCCGGCTTGACTGTACCTTGATAAACCCTGCATACGAAGGAGTTTTCTCACTGCTGAACCACACCGGAGATCTCCTTATAGCCGTTCCTCATTTTCTGAAGCTTTGATTAAAATGTTGTCCTAATGTGTGCCGTTATACAGTGATCAGATTGTGGTATATGTTATTAATAATTTTTGATCAAGATTATGACTTTTTTTTATGACAGCATATATCTTTTTTTCTTGTTTTTCAGATGCAAGCGGGAATTTTGTTATGCTTCTTTAGAGAGTGTAATTAAGATAGTAAAATATCCTCCCATGTAACAGGGCAGTGAAAATATAGGAAAATATTTCCTATATTTTCTATTTTTCTAGGTGTGGTTAAATGTGTTCCAGAAATGTAAACACATTTTGAAGACGCTGAATGAGCAAGTCTTGTGCACTTTTTTCAGCATTCTAAAATGTCCTCTTCATCGATTTACAAGGAGCCGCCTCTGTACAACACATAAATTATGATAAAATGCATGCATAGGCAGATAGATAGTTCAGACTTGTATTAGCCACTGGTGGGAAGTTTGAGTTGAAGTCCTTACACGCACTGTCAGGGTCTGGAAGGGGCACAGGGAATAGGCTTCACATCATATTCATTGGCCTTCCTGAGCCTGTGCAGTTGTTGGGGGAAATATGAATGTGATGTTAATTTATCATGAGTCCCCAACAGGAAGTGACATATTTGATTAAAAGTGCAGGAGTGTGCTTTCATTCTAGTGTAGAAACAGAAGACCCATGTGGCTGTCCAGAGCTGTATGTTTCAGGAAGATTACTGTCTCCTTCCTTCATTCCCCTGCAGGAACAATATTAAGTGTTTTTATAATGCAAGCTTGTGCTTGAGTAGTCAATATTTATGTGTGCGCGCGTGCGTGTGTGTGTGTGTGTGTTGGTCCAGGAGCGAATTGTCCCTTAAATCTAGGAATACATTATGTGATGGGGTTTTTTTTGTGTGTGTAACAGCAGGCAATATTTTGGTTAAGGATCTGCAAAAAATAAAGACATAAATAAAAAGAAGAAAGAAAGAAAAGAAGAGATATCTTTCTTAAAGCTTCAATAAAACATCACATTGGAATCAAAATTTGGGTTAGTTAACATAACACTCCAAGGTCTTGTACACTGCACCCCAATGAGAGATCAGTGATAAACCATTTTGCTTGATTTGGCAAAGCTCCCAGTGACTACTTTTGTTTATACATGGAATATTAATGTTTAATTATCAATTAATCAAAATGATTCATTTGTATAATTCCTGAAGGTGCTATTCCGTTTTATATATTTTTTTAAAATTTAATTTAAACTAGCCAGGCCTCCCTTGGCTGTTTGGGAAACGCTGCCTTTTGGAAAATATCAAAAGCGTAATATGCTCTTGACCAGTGATCCCCAACACTGTTCCTCGCACCACATTCAACAGCAAGAGATCTCGCTGAGCTGCTAATTAGTAGAATCAGGTGTGCCGAATTAGGGTTGTAATGAAAACCTACAGGACGGTAGATCTCCAGGAACAGGGCTGGGGACCAGTGCTCTGGACTCTCAGTATGGGAGGACTGCAGGCTGGCGTGTGTCTTGGTCTCCTCTCCCAACACCACTGCAGGTTGTGTGCATGTTAGCAGCGCCAGATTGACTGCTGACACTAATGAGTGCTTCTGCAGTGTAGTAGTCCAAATAAGGGGACCGTAGCATTATGTTAACTGAGTATTGACAGACAGTCATCTTTATGGGGGTTTTTTTTTTGTGTGGAGAGATTTGTGGATACATTTGCCTGTGTGTGAGTGCGCGTGCTTGGGCGCGTTTCTGAACATATGGGCCTGTGTATGTGTCAGCACGCGGGGCTGTGCGTATGTGTGCGTGTGTGCGTGTGTACGTACGCGTGTGTGTGTGTGTGTGTGTGTGTGTGTGTGTGTGTGGTGTGCCCCGAGAAGAACAAAATTATCTTTCAGAATGAGGATTGGCACATGAACTCTATGGATATCTTGTAATTTTGTTCAATCAAAGACAAAGACAGGCGTAAATACCATTAATTAGGCTTTGCCAAGCTTCGGACTGTGTTTGATCAACGTCCCATCAACTGTTTATGTGCTATTTTTTATAACGCAATGTTATCTCCCTCTCACACAACCCCCTCTCCTTTACCTGTTGATGTTCTTGGCGCCTCCGCTTGGCTCCACGATTCCTGACGACCCCGCAGAACCCTCCGCGTAGAACCTTGACAGACGGGTTCCGTAATTGCGTAACTCCCTTTTTCCGATTTGATTTCTCAGCGCTGAGCGCTCGGTCAACGCCCCTGTCGCGATTGGACGTTTCGCACGCCGTCGCACGCTCACACTCCTGAAGTTACCGGGCTAGTAGCATTGAAGCTCGCAGACCTGGTGTATTTCACTTTTCCCCTTCAGCTGTTTTTGTGCCGTCAGCACTGTAAAACAATGTGGATATTGATTTGCTGCGAATTTGAGGTTTGTGGGTCAGAGCTCACTGTCTGCATTACTGGGCTGTGTCTGTGCAGGGAGATAAATGTCTCTGACAGGCAGAGCTGGAAGCTCTCCATCTGCTGCTGAATAACAATAAAGCCATTCTGCAGCACAGGAACTTTTATAATCGTCACAGCTGTAATATAGCATTGCTACGCATACTACGCTCGTTTAGACACACGTATAGTGACATTATACACTGAAGCGCGCGTACAGATAGTAGTACACAGACACACATGGCAAAGAACACACACTCACAATCAAATGCCCAAGAAAACACTTATGGATGCACACACACACACACAGACACACACACACACACACACACACACACACACAGACACACACACACACACACACACACACACACACACACACACACACACACACACACAGACACAGGAGACTGGAGTGTGTGTGGATGTGACACTGTAGAAGAAGGGTGATAATTAAGTGAGTGATTGGTCTAAGATCCAGCAGCAGTCATGGGAGCTGCCTATTTCTGCTTGTTTTTTGTACTTTCTCCCACGTACGCACATATACACACACACGCACATGCACTCACTCACTCACACACACACACACACACACACACACAAACACGTGCACGCACATATACACACACACGCACATGCACTCACTCACTCTCACACACACACACACACACACACACGCGCACATGCACTCACTCACTCACACACACACACACACACACACACACACACACAAACACGTGCACGCACATATACACGCACATGCACTCACTCACTCACACACACACACACACACACACACACACACACGCACATGCACTCACTCACTCACACACACACACACACACACACACACACACACACACACACGCACATGCACTCACTCACTCACACACACACACACACACACACACACGTGCACGCACACACACACGCACATGCACGCACATATGCCCACACACACACATGCACTCACTCACTCACACACACACACACACACACACACGTGCACGCACATATACACACACACACACATGCACTCACTCACTCACACACACACACACACACACACCGTGCACGCACATATACACACACACGCACACGCACTCACTCACTCACTCACACACACACACACACACGTGCACGCACACACACACGCACATGCACGCACATATGCCCACACACACACATGCACTCACTCACTCACTCACACACACACACACACACACACACACACACACACACACGTGCACGCACATATACACACACACGCACATGCACTCACTCACTCACACACACACGCACGCACACGCACATGCACTCACTCACTCACACACACACACACACACACACGTGCACGCACACACACACGCACATGCACGCACATATGCCCACACACACACATGCACTCACTCACTCACACACACACACACACACACACACACGTGCACGCACATATACACACACACACACATGCACTCACTCACTCACACACACACACACACACACACACACACGTGCACGCACATATACACACACACGCACATGCACTCACTCACTCACACACACACACACACACACACACGTGCACGCACACACACACGCACATGCACGCACATATGCCCACACACAAAAAAATCTCACACAAGCACGCACGCACACGCATGCCAAGTGAGAATTTGTTGCGTTTATACAGTATTTGGGTGTGAACAAGTGCAGTGTTCCGTGAAGGGGTGTCGGGGGATGAAAAAATAATTGGGGTGCGGAGGTTAAACATTCTTTGACTCATAAAGTGGATGTCGTAGGGCCCTCTGGAGTTAGCACAGTGGCTTTTCACATGTTTGGAGTGAACCGTCACCCTTATTCTCCTGTTGGTGTGTCGGACAGCTTGGCTTCGCTGTGCAGAGGTGAATACTCAATTGTGCACCCATGCACACACAGATACACACATGTGGACACACACACACACACACACATATACATACATACTGTATTTCTCATATATATATGTATCTTTCTTTCTCACACGCACACACACAGACACACACACACACACACACACACACACAAACTCTCATATACAAACACACAAAGGCATACATGCTCTGTTTCTGTCTCACACGCTTGCATTCCATAAAAAAGTACACGCATGCACACTTATAGGTATGCATACCTGCCTGTCCATCTGATACGTGCACGCACTCACAGGCACACACAAGTTACACACAGGGAAGGTGTGACCTGTGCCCTCCTTCACTACCCCAGAGCACAGGGTCGCGACCTTCATCCCACAATCCCCGGCGGCGTGTGATTGACAGCCCTGACCTGAAGGCTATTTCTGATCCCCACTGCGTCACGTAAACAGCGGATTCTCTCGGGCCACGCCCACGGGAGAAGCGCCCGCCCGGGTCAGGATGGCGCGCGGAGCGGTGGAAGGCGTGACGCACTGAGCAGGAACTTTCGCGACGTGACGCACCCAGAGAGAGCTCGGCCGGTAGAAGCTACTTACTACTTAAACTTGGATTCAGCCTGTGTTTGCACGTAAAAATAGACTTCACCGGGGACGGAATTCACAAGAGCTTTTATGAATCACTGACTGTGATAATGGTACTCTGATCAAATCATTTTAAAAATCATTATCTAGTATTCTAGTATTGTCCGGGGGATTTTTTTGTGTTTTTTTTTTTTCGATTCAGACTGAGTGGTCTGACTTGAACAGAAATCGCTGGCTAATAACTGGAAAAGCCTAATACGTAATGAGTGTGGTGAAAGCTTGCTAATGTGCAGCATTTCGGAGCAGCCTACTGTGTGGACCTCGCTTTAAAAAGCTCTGAGATTAAATACTGAGGCTGTTTTCATCTTTTTATGTTCAGTGAGTAATTCAGGTAACCACTGACAATTCTAACCCAGCCACAGCCATATCTTACCATCCTGTTAAGGAAAGATTAGCAAACATTTAGTTTGTTTCCCTTAATAAACGTTGTTGCATACGTAATAATATGATTGTTGGAGAAGTGCAGTGTCATGCATTTATTTTTACTTTTGAATTCATTCACAGGATTATTGTTTTAATGGACCGATATTCATAAAATGTAATTCTAACGTGCACGGCATTTGGAAGTTAACGAGGGAGTGTATACACTTCATGTTGAAGGTTGGACTTTACCCTCATATTATCCTGACATTTTATGACGCCTTTTATGTTTGAGGTCAAACTGTCCCCGAAGATGAGGGTAAGCACAGGTACGTGAGCTTTTTCTGCGTAATGAGAGTGCCCTCTCTCTTTGCCTGACTGTATTCCTAAAGTACTCCCTTGGCTGAAGCCTTCTCCGTTAGGTTGAGAGGCCGTATGCTAGGCTAACTGTCTCCTCTGAAGCACATACTAACTGTGTCTGCTTCTTTTCACTCTGCAGTGCGTCCGCTGAGGTGCGCAGTAACTGGCAGCCTCGGAGGAATGCACTCTGCGCACGTTTGCGCAGACAGGTCGCAGGTACCCTATTGGCCTATGGGATAATCCCACCGACTGAAACGCCCCATCTTGAGGGCGATGCTACAGCCAGTTGTGCGCTGGAATTGAGCCTCATGGTTGATTGTTGAGTTGCTGTGGAAGGTTGCTTTGTTTTTTTGGCTATTGTAAATAGATAATGTAAATAAGATAATTACTCTTTCTTAAAAATTATTTGTCTGTGCGCTTAATTTTTCTTTTTGCTTTTATAAGGAAAAATATTGTGCGACTGCAATGGTTTCTCAAGCAGATCTCCCCTCAGATTGAGTTTTTTTACAGAAATACAACACCTTCTCAGAAGGATAAGAAGTAATTCTTCAGCTCGATGGTTCTGTGGTGTGGGTGGGTGCTGGTGGCTCTTTGTTCTTTTTTTCTTTATGATGCTTTTGGGCATTCCTATCACAAACAGCTATATATTAGGTACATGTTTAAAAGACTCTTATTTTTTGTAATAGAAATTCTCTGCGGAATGCTGCGCCGTGTTATCCGTCACCTCTGGCCTCCTGTTTGCTCCAACCATAATTATAATTGCGAAATAAATCAAACCAACTTGTCCAGGCGGCTCTTTTAAGCTGCGGTTTGTTTCGCCTGAGGATGTCAATGGAGAATCCCGCTCGCCGAATAGAGCTTGTGCAGAAAATGAGCGGGAAAATATATATATATTTTTTTAAAACAACAGATGGCAGAGGTGCGTCCACGTTTAAGCTCTCGACAAACGGCCCCATCAGTATGCGCTTGAGATCAATCATCTGCAGCCAAACCCTCTTATTCATTCATCGGATCACGTAGAAACGCACACACGTTTATCGACCGCTATCGGTATACAGCAGAATCCCGCTGTCTGTAATTGCGTAGAAATTGCATATAAACTGTTTTTTATCTGGTGCCACACAACAATGGTATACCATGATGGTACACCAGACAGGTATATACCATGATGGTACACCAAGCAGGTATACCATGATGACGCAGAAACGAGCAGACGGATATCGGCACTGCGCGGTAACTCGGTGAAAAACCGGCCCGTAAAGGACGCAACCGTTTCAGACGGACGATCCGAGAGGTATTATCGATCCGGGATTAACTGACCGCGCACTTTATCACCCTGAGGCTTATCCGTTCCCCTTCCTGTCTCGGCTTACGCCCGTGAGTCACTCACACCTGAGGATCGGCCAACAGCGCGGAAAGTGAACCCGTCTTAGCGGATAGCTGGAGTTAGGGCTGCGCACGATCACGGCGAAAACTATGAATCGCAATTACTTTAGTCAATACTGCAATCACGATTATTTCACTGGTTTTCGGAACATAATACTTTTATTGCACTTTGTCATTTTGAATGAACAGAATAATGCTTATATTTTCGCGTCTTCTAACCCTAACCCTCTACTGTGAGGGAGGTAAAATAGGAGTGCTTGATTTGATATAGAATACCGGAGAAAGTCCAAAGTGAGAGTTTTCTTGTAAACAGACAGGGCCTTCAAAATCCCATTCTCGATTATTGTTGTTTAGTAATCGTGGAAAGCCAATATTGATATCACGATTAAAATGATTAATTTATTTTTAATGAAAATTATTAATGATTAATTCTGCAGCCGTAGCTGGAGTCAGTGGCCAGTGGGGAAAATGACCGTAATGGTGAAATGTGTCTGTTCTCCAAGAGTTTATGTGAGGGTCCGCCCAAAACCCCCCCCCCCCCCCCCCTGCCCCCAGCCCCCAGCCCCCCTGCCCCCAGCCCCCAGCCCCCCGTGACTGCATCTGGCGGAGCAGGGGGGAGGGGGGGGGGGGGGGTGTTCCCGCCGTACTGGCTGATCTGCGCGAGAGGACATTTCGGGATAATTGTCATTAATAGGATCAGGTTTCCATGTTTAGTGGAGCTCTAAAGAGGTTAGAAGTGGTTACTCATCCCCACCCCCCCTCCCCAAGGAGAAACAATCAGCAAATAATCTGATATGACGACGACACACTGACACCCCCCCCCTGCCCCGCCCGGATGTAGGTGCTATCCCAGCATTCTGATGGGTTGATAGTGGGTCAAATGTGTTTGTTGAAAAAGCAAAAATGTAACTTTGGAGGTCAGGGTGTGGGTGGGGGGTGTCAACGCATTGCATTTCTCAGACTCCACCATGAAACGACTCTTCTTTCCGTATTTTTAAATATGCATTTTTTAAATTTAATTTTAATGGGGTGGGTTCTCAAATCCCTGAGTGTAGTTGCGATTTGGGGTTGTTATTTAAATAAAGGCTTTGGAAACAGAGAAAGGCAGGAGAGAAAGGTCCCTCGAGGCCACGCTGTCAATATCTCTGAAAGCCATGGCAACTGTGAGCGTCAGAAAGGATCGCGTTTCGCACATCAAAAGTCGCGCGGGGAGTTTCATAGCAGACTTTTATAACTTTTATAACTTTTTCAATGTTTCTCTCCTGAATGACAAGTGGATCTCCTCTCGTAGTTTTACTTATTTTCGCTCTGAAGTGCATATTTCTCTTGTCCCTCACATATAGTCCGCCAATCTATGTGTTATATGTGCACAGTAAAATGTTCATCTTTAATTTGACTATACGTGAGTTTATAATAGTCCAGGAGGGATCAAATGTTCTCCGTCTGAATAAAATGTACTCTGTCACAGATGGTGACAACACGGGTGTTGGTGACCGTTTTAATTCGGTGTTAATTATGCTTTTTATATAAAAGGGCAAGCGTAAGACCTCGCGTTTTTGAGATTCGTTTTAGCTTCTTTATTTGCGGGGTTCCCGCCGCATCGTTTTTGTGCAACGTGCCGCCTGCCTCGTGCCCTGCCACTCTCTTTTTGGTGGGGGAAATCTGTGAGTCTGTTGCCATGGATGCGGTTGTACACCATAATTTTGCGTCCATGGAGATGGAGGTTTCTGAAGGCACCCCCACCCCCACAGCCCCCCCCCACCCCTGAGGCACACACGGCAGAGCTGACTAGTCGGTGCTGCGGTCAGATTCTCATTTCGGGAGGCAGCCAGATATCGTATTTTAGACTCACCAGAGAGATGCAATAAGACACTTTGACAAGGATCTGAGTCACGTGGGGGAATACCACATGTTCTCTGCTAAATTAAACACCTTGAAGCAACACATTTTAGATTAAGAGAAAGTTGCCTACCGATTGCCCTTAAAAGAGGAGAGAAGGCTATTTTAATTGGTGGACGTGACGTAGGACAAGAAACTGAAACATTTTCAATCCTTTCTTTTTTTCAGGATTAGGATTAACAGGCAGTTTGCTCTTGAGAGAGGGACTATGCTGCTTTTATGAAGCAGTGATTAAGAGAGTGTGGTGCTGGGGTCATAGACCTGTAATAGCCACCAGTGTGCAAGATAATTCAGTATGGTGGGTGGGGGCAGCAAGATGAACACTCTGGTCTTTTTTTTCTCTACTGTGCCACTGAGAGGGAGAGCCCCCTCTGGTGGTAAAGAGTGGCATGTGCACTCACAGTGTGGTACGGTCCTATGGGTACGATATGATCTCTCTTTCAGCAGCATCAGGGGTATTTAGAGTGCACTCAACCAGCAGCATGACAAGCATTTGTTCACTGTGACTTAATATCCACGATTTGTCACATTGATTTTTATTTGTGGAAGCTGTTTGAACGTTTTAGTAATTATTTATTTCATTTAATTTCTGTTTTATTCATGTCGATATTAATATAGCCTACTAGCTAATGCTTGATATTGCCCAAAGATATATTTCCATAAGCTGTCTCATGGAAACTTCATTGTGGTCTGAGCGCAAGGGTTTTTTTAAAGGGGGAGGGGGGTTAGGGGGTGTCTACTATGCAGTTTAGTGGGCTGGGTTGTCACCATCTTCAGAGGAGAGGACCACTGAAAACAATTTAGGAGTGAGATGGCCCCACAAATGCGATCGGGCGTAACAAAACCGAGCAAGAAAAAAGCCATAAAACTGTGAAAGAAAATTTAACTTAACACCGATCACCAAATGAAGGCCAGCTCTCTCTGCCTCCTCTATTTACGGCTCACGCAGCCAAGAGTTCACACTGGCTGCATGTCATCAACGTAAATTTGGGCTGTACGGTCCTTGTCCGTAGCAGGTGTTTAGTAGTTTAATGATAGTCGGGGGGCGGTGATGTACTGTTTCTCTGAGGCTCGGCTATTGGCAGCACAGATAACATTTTTTAAAGAGCTGCAAACCCTGGCTGGCCTCCAGCAGCCGTGACCACAGCTGGCGCAGCACAGCAATATGAGGTGATGCTAATCACGTTTCCTAAGATAATGGCACGGAGATACGAAAGATATGAACAAAGCTCCTGTTTATCTCTTTCAGCGAGAGGAACCATGTCCCAAGGTACAGATCCGCTTTGTGAAACTCATCATTAGATCGTGCGTCGGTGCTGACTTACCGAAGATCAGCGCCGTTCACTCAGATGAAAGCACCGAACTTTCAGTTAGCTTCGCTGAGGGAGCGTTGAAAACATTTCACAGGGAAATATTCTTTCTTATATGAATATAAGAAAGGGAGGTCGTAAGCATTGGAAACAGTTCACAGGGAAATATGCTCTTATATGAATATAAGAAAGGGAGGTCGTTTGCGTTGGAAACATTTCACAGGAAAATATGCTCTTATATAAATATAATAAAGGGCGGCTCACTCTTTCATCTGTTGATGTGCTTAGCGAATGTAGATATTGTGAGTACGTTCTGTCAGGAGCCATTCAAATTTAGTCGTTCGTCTTTTGATCTCTCAGAAACCTCATTCCACCTCTCCTCGAAATGAGTATGCACCTCACATCTCCAGAGAAGCTGGAGATGGCACAGTCCTCATGAATATTGTGTCGGGGGCGTTCGGTTCTGTTGGGTTCTGCCCATGTCTCTCTGTGAGCCGCTTCTTCGGGGTGTTATTCCAACAGTGCTGGGGGGGGACAGACAGTTTTTGGCCTGGTCTGAATAGCTGCCAGAGTGAGGCTTGTATGAAATGATGTACTTGGCATAAACGTTAGCTTTCATGGAAGAACACCTAAGCATATAGAGTATTATGGGCGGATATGTTTAGTTATATTGAGGGTAACCACTAAAGAAATTGACCATTTGAGGCCTAACGTGGAAAATGGATATTCATAAAAGTATTAATAAAACATCTCAGAGTAGGAGAGCTGATCTAGGATCAGTTTAATTATTTTTAATGGATAAGGCTAGGATATAGAGATGGCAAACCTGATACCAGATCAGCAAGCCTACGCTGAGGCGCTTCATAAATATATTGATCCCGTGCTGATGGCTAAATATCTCCAGAATAACTGCTCTGTCACACTTCTTTTTCTCATGTTTACGACATCATCCAATTTCTGATTGAATAAAGTGATGGATGCAGTTAAGAGATAGGAGAGTGTTGAAGTCACTGCGATAAGACATTTTGGCAATGGAAGATGGAGAATGCTGTAAAAAGCTTCATAACTCACTCCGGATAAGAGTGTTATGATGTAAGGTAATGTAATTCGAAGGCCTTGTTTCAGGCAGGCAAGGTGGATGAGGCCTGTGATTCCACTCTTGAAACGCTGCATTGCCGATCGATAGCATGCATGATGTCATGCAGAAGAGAAGAACTTTATCTCTGTCGGACACGCCTCCGTATCTCCGCTCAAGCGTGAATATCAGCCAATCATAACGCAGCTCCCAGGCAATGGGAAGTCTAGTTTTAGCCAACCACAGTGTTTCTTTCTACTGAAAGAAAAGCCCTTTGATTAATTTAAACGAGTCAGAGATTGATAGTGCCACCCATTTTATAGGCATCATAATGGCTCACCATCCCATCCCTGTTACAAGTTATAGGATGCTAAAATGAATGAAATTAGGTGGTTTACTACCTGAAATGGGCAATATACCAGTGCATTGGATGTTAATTACATTAGAATTATTGTGTAACTTCTATAACTGATAGCTACCTAGGTTGATTGTGTGATTAGCATAAACACTCTCATTGAAACGAACATAGACTTTGCCTAGTAGTTACTGCATGATAGGTTACATGGCTATGCTACAGTACTTTATGCTTACTTATTTGTGCTGCTTAGGCTAATGCACTGTAACACAGAGACAAAGGTTAAAAAAGGCTAACCATGTGGTTATTGTTGTTTGGCTCCATTTGCTCTGCATTTAGTTTAGCCCTTTGCGGACCCTCAAAAGTGATTTGCCTCTTAAATCTACATGGTAGTACAGAGTGATGTAGATCGTGATCAGCTTTTGAGTTAAATTTTTTTTATTAATAAATACGAACCGGCTGGATCCTTTTAAGCAAACAGCTGTGTCGTAGCGCGTCCCTTCGAGCAGGTAATATGATATGGTTGGCAGGTGCTGTTAAAGTCAGTCCAAATTGAGAGCAGGGTGTGGAAGATTGATATCATTAGGTAATCTCAGCTCATTTGCATAATTTTCCACCTTTTAATCTTCCGGTGCACAAAGCCACGATTTTGGGGCGTGTGGCCTTCGGCGTGCATGTCACTCCCCCACAGACCCCCCCCCCCCCCCCCCCCCTTTCCCCGTGAGGTCCAGACGAGGCGCGGGAATGCGATCGATGCCCCTCCAGCGCAGAAAGCTGCTGACTGTGCAGATGTGTCAAAAAGCAACGGAAAAGGAAACAATAACTTTAAAAAAAGCCACTATCAAATAACCGTTAATATTTAAATATGCGAGCCGATGCATTACCAACAACACCGTTGTTTTCCCCTACATTATACTGCTGTGTGTGCTGTTTAAGTTGTTTTGTTGTTTGTTTCATTTGTCCTGAAATAAAAGCTCCTGGTAGAACCTGCTTTTGATTTAAAATCGGTTTGGCTGTCCCACCCATCTGATGTTCAGTTTTCAGAAAGGTAGACGGCGGGATTGCACAGTTGTCGGTTGAGTACTTTGCTTTCAACCTTATACATAATGTATAGCTTAGCGGCCTTCAGAAGGCTTTTTGCTTCCTGTTTCCCTCCCCCAATGTTTGTAATTTTTTATCTGTCCACAGAAAAAAATCCCCGAAAACGATAATCATTTACATTTTGTAAATGATTGTTCACAAAAACCGCAGCTTGAGGATATATCGGAGAGCTCAGGGCATCAGGTTTCCAATCTAGGCCAAAGCCTCCTCACTGAGCCTAAAAACACTCCCGCGTCAATAGTCCTGATTGGAAATTCAAATGAGGTTTGAATTACAATTAGAATGAATAGCTTGTGCTCAGCATTTAAAACAACACCTATAGGCTGAGTACTGTGACTGATAGTGTGGTATGGACTGCTCTCTACAACTGTATGTTCACACGCACGCACGCACACACACACACACACACACACACACACACACACACACACACACACACACACACACACACACACTCACATGCAATCCCATGTATTTTTTAAAATAATAATCACAATTACATGGTAGAAAAGTGATACATCTGGACCATGCGATGCGTGTGGCGTGCGTGAGTTCAGATCTTTTGTAAGTGTTCGTGTGAGAAGATGATATTGGATTAGTGATATATTGAGTTGAGGGCATGAAGGAGGTTGCATCCAATGAGTTCTTGTCTGGATCTTTTCAGTGTTTACTCTCCAGCAATGCATAATGACAGGAGAAGTCACAGAATATGTACATTGTACAAGAAAGAAGGTCAGAAATGCAGATCTGAGACTGCTTCAATCAATAATTTGAAATGGAACAGTGACTATGAGGTTAAAGTGCACTTTAACCTCACTGTTCCATTTCAAATCCAATGTGCTGGAGTACAGAGCCAAAACAACAAAACATGTCACTGTCCTAACACTTTTGGAGTGCACTTTATGGTATGTTAGCATTAACACTGGCTATTTAGCTGTATATGTTTATACAATACTGCTGCTGTACAAATCCCATCAGCTGATGTAGTCACGGAGCTGTACTGGTGAACTGCGCGTGTGCGTAGTTGCTATAGATACGCTCTGACGAGGGTCCGGCCACAGGTGCGCTAGCAGAAATAGGTAGTTGTCATTACAATATTGGGCTTTTGGTCAATCCTGTTTTACTTCAGTTGATTTAAAATGAACTGAAGTTTAATTAGTTCATTCTCATAGAATATTGCATTTCATTTTACATTACATTTTTTCTTTTACTTTATTTAAGCTGAATTTCAATTTATTTTCTGAATTGAGGCCCCAGCCCTGATACACTGGTGTTTCTAAACTGTTGTTTACACAGGAAATGCAACTTATGCATTTGAAGTTGGAACTAAAGTTTTAGTTTTTTAAGCATCAGAGTGGTAAAAATGCAAAGATTAGTGAGACTTTAACACTGTATATTTACAGGGGGTGGACAAAACACCTACAAAAATATTTTGTAATTAATAACGAGTAGGCCCACCCTTTGCCTTCAAAACAGTTTAAATCCTTCTAGGAATGCAGTCATACAATTTCTGAACTGTGCGTTGTGGGATATTGGCCCATTGTTCAAGAAGGACAGTCTCCAGTTCTTTGAGGGATGAAGGAGATGGAAATCTAGTTTGCACTCTGCGCTCCAGAACTTCCCATAAAGGTTAATTTATACTTAGATCAGGTGATTGTGCAGGCCATGGAAAGCATTTGAGGTCATCCTTGTGTTCTTGGAACCATTCTTTAATGTTTTTAACAGTGTGTATGGGGTGTCATGTTGGAATATGGGGACATCGTGATGGAACAGTGTTTGCACCATAGGGTGCACCTGGTCTTGTAAAATGGCTTCATATTGTTTGCCTGTTACACGTCCATGAAGAGCAATCATTGGACCCAATGAGTCCCATGAAATGGCTGCCCATACCATTACAGAACCGCCACCATACTTAACAGTTGGCAACAGACATTTGTGGATTGAATGGCTCCTTAGGCTTTCTCCAAACATAAACCCATCCAGATGTATTAAATAGAGTAAAAGATGACTCATCAGACCATATCACTTTTCTCCATTGCTAAGGGGTCCAGGTTTTGGACAAAAACACCATGTTATGCATTTTTGTGCATTAGTCTTGGATACAAATGGTTTCCGAATGGCGGCCCTTCCATAAATACCAGCTTTGTGAAGCTCACAACGTACTGTTTTTGTTGAGAATGGTTCAGATATGGATTGATTAAATTCTATGTTGATTTTTAGAGCTGTAGCTCTGTGGTTATTAGCAACTATCCTACCAAGTGTCCGTCTGTCCCTGTCGGGGAGCTTTGACTGACACAGTTCCTTTTTTCTGATGCTGTTTTTTGGTATTGGGCATATGTTGTCATAATTTTTGACACTGTTCCCCTTGCCTCCTTGAAAAATTTGGCCCCTTCGGAACTCTGTTAGTATCCTCATCCTGCTTTGGAGACTTACCTCCCAAAGTGCTGCTGGTTAGACCTCTTTTAAAGCAGACACATGCTGCTAATTAGCATTCAAATTAATATGAATCACCTGTGTAGATGCTTTTGCAATTGTGGTTTAGATGCTTCAAAGTTAAAGCAATTTTTCAGGGTTGTTTCCGATATTTTGTCCACCCGCTGTATGTAGGCACTGTAGGTGTACAATTGAAACTTCCTGGCACACAGGTAAGACTGGACAAAAGCATCAGCAGCATTCTCTATGGAGTCTGCCGGTGGCAACAGTGGAAATGTGTACATTGTGTTGCTTAAGGTTCATCTGTCTCCCTGTTTCGCTGTCTGTCAGAGGGATGGTAAAAGATTTTTTTTTGTGGGATAAATGTAATGAACCAAAACAGCCAATTCCCAGCACAGTGCCACAGTGCCTCAGGCTCCTTGGCAGAAAAGGACAGAATTCCATGCACACGCTTCCAGTAATAGCTGCCGAAGGCTTTTCGCAAATTTCACAGTAGTGGAGAAGGAAAAGGACTTGTAAGGAGAAGATTTACAAAACATTCTCATAACCCAGATGGGGCACTGCTCTTATAACCTTGAGCGAGCAGCTTGTATCCACATTCAGAATGTCTGAAGGATTGCCATGCCTCTGCTGCAATCAGCAGTAGCCCACTCCTGGGGGGTATTTCACAAAGCAGGATTACTAAGTTAGCTGGATAACTGCACTGAGTAAAACCCGGAACCCTCCCAAATATCGACCGTGGACTGAAGTAAAAAGAGCTGCTCCGGATTTTACTTAGTGCAGTTATCCAGCTAACTCAGTAATCCTGCTTTGGGTTTTACTCATTGCAGTTATCCAGCTAACTCAGTAATCCTGCTTTGGGTTTTACTCAGTGCAGTTATCCAGCTAGCTCAGTAATGCTGCTTTGGGTTTTACTCAGTGCAGTTATGCAGCTAACTCAGTAATCCTGCTTTGGGTTTTACTCAGTGCAGTTATCCAGCTAACTCAGTAATCCTGCTTTGGGTTTTACTCAGTGCAGTTATCCAGCTAACTCAGTAATCCTGCTTTGGGTTTTACTCAGTGCAGTTATCCAGCTAACTCAGTAATCCTGCTTTGGGTTTTACTCAGTGCAGTTATCCAGCTAACTCAGTAATCCTGCTTTGGGTTTTACTCAGTGCAATTATCCAGCTAACTCAGTAATCCTGCTTTGAGTAGGTGGTGCAGTGATAACCCAAGGGACAAACTGACCCTGCCTGTCAGGTGCATTGTGGGGTACTGGTGGTGAGGGATGTTTTTGTGTGTCCTGCCAGTGACTGCAGTGTGACACATTGGAAGCGTCTCTGTTTCATAGCCCCCGCGGTTTGTCCCGCCTACGTGGGAGTCGCTGAAGATTCGTGACCGCTCGTGAGAAATGCCACAGCTGTGTGCTAGTGTGTAACAGCTGAATCTGTGCCTACCAGCGCTATTTAAAATGGTGACCACAGTTTACTGGAGCATGATTCCCAAATTGTGTAGGGGAAATAAAATTGAATTGAAGCGATGCCATTTTAAAAACTACCACTTGGACCCAGTCATCTGCACAGCTGGAACAGCCCATTATACTGCTAATGAGATGGGGCATGTCCGCAAGCAAATGTTAAGACATTAGCCAGTACCCTGGTGGTTCAGAAAGCTTCTAGATTATTCTTGGGGGAAAAAGGCTGTCAGTACTGTATTTGATCTATATTAGCTGTGGGAAAAGACATTAAGATATGAAGATGAAAACCAAGATACACTGTAATTTTTGGATGCACCAAGCACACATAAAATACATTACGCTATTTTATTTAGCTATTTGTTCATTCTTGAAGTTATCAGCTAAAACTCACTGAGAGTCAGTAGCTTTATCACTGGCCAAGAAGCAGTCGTACATCAGTTGAACTGTAATCACATGAGGGGTATTGAAAAATATGTAAAAACATTTACAGTTTTCCTCATGATTTAAAAGGGCTACACTCCTCTGTTGTATTGTAGATGAGGTGTTCAACATCACCAATAGGACCCTGGACTCGATTAGTTTACGCACCTCAGGTCCATGGCGCATAATAACTGAAAACAGATTGTTTCAAGGGCGTTTCATAAATCCATATTCTGATATTTCTTTTTCACTGGTGTTTATTTTCAGTATTTGAGATGGAGGTAAATGACGAGCAGAGATGGGCTGAACGGTCTGTTTTTAACTGCAAACCCTGCAAAACATTGTTCTAAATGCAGACAACTCCCATGGCTTCCTGTCATCCACAAAAGCAGATAATTGTGAGAATGCTGAATCATGGACGTCTGAATGATTATGACATCACACACAGAAGCTTCCCTGGGCAGGTTCTATGAAGGCACAGGGTTGGAGTGAAGGATGCTGGGTTAAATTGTAAAATTACCTCCACATGTAGGCTATCACCAATGAGATATGTTGGCTGTGTCTTCTGAGCCCAGAGAGCCACCCCCCCCCCCCCCCCCCCCCCCCCCCCCGCTCATCAGAATTACCTGCAAGAATCTAGCAGACTTGCAGTGGAAGATTTAAAGCTTCATTTAACCTCTTGCCAGCTCCCATTGATCTCTGACATACACAACTTACAACAAATTAAGGTCTATTTAAAAATCAATTTGTGATATAATTAATGTTATATAAAGGCTGTTGCATTGCAGCAAGTGCAAGGATAGTGGGGAAATAAAGTTAATTTCTACCTTTTTAGTATTTCTTAATACTATCTTCAAAATGAGAACAGAAAAGAAGCATAGGTCACAGTATCCTATAATAATAATAATAATAATAATATAAAACCAGTTTTACAGTTGCTTACCAGGGGGGTATTCCACAAAGTAGGATTACTGATCTGGATAACTGCACCAAATCTGGAACAGCTCTTTTAAAAAAAAATTTCAGTCCATGTTCCATATTTGAGAAGGTTCCGGGTTTTCTGCAGTGCACTTATCCAGCTAACTCAGTGATCCTGCTTTGTGGAATACACCCCAGGTTTTGTTGAACTAGTTTATTACCAGTAATTGAAAACAGAATTGCAAAATTAAGTTTTCGTATGGAATGGCCAATGATATGCATCAGTGCTAACTGCCACAACCGCCACTATCAATGTGATGTCAGAAACCGCTTCTTATCACATGGCAGTTCACAAGTCAAGCTTGCACAGACATGAGTCGGAGGAAGACACTCCATGCACAGCTTAACACTTAACACAGGTCGACACTAGGGCAACACTAGAGTAAATGGTGCATTGTGGGACATCTCTATGGTGACACCCGCCAACGACTGGTTGACAGCAACAAGGACAACAACAACAGCAACAATAACAACAGAATCAGTAACAGCTACATCAGCAACAATAACAAGATCAGCTACAACAGCAGCAACATCGGCAACAATAACAAAATCAGCTAAAACAGCAGCAACATCAGCAACAATAACAAAATCAGCTACAACAGCAGCAACAATAACTAAATCAGCTACAACAGCAGCAACAATAACAAAATCAGCTACAACAGCAGCAACAATAACAAAATCAGCTACAACAGCAGCAACAATAACTAAATCAGCTACAACAGCAGCAACAATAACTAAATCAGCTACAACAGCAGCAACAATAACTAAATCAGCTACAACAGCAGCAACAATAACAAAATCAGCTAAAACAGCAGCAACAATAACTAAATCAGCTACAACAGCAGCAATAATAACTAAATCAGCTACAACAGCAGCAACAATAACAAAATCAGCTACAACAGCAGCAACAATAACTAAATCAGCTACAACAGCAGCAACAATAACAAAATCAGCTACAACAGCAGCAACAATAACTAAATCAGCTACAACAGCAGCAACAATAACTAAATCAGCTACAACATCAGCAACAATAACAAAATCAGCTACAACAGCAGCAACAATAACTAAATCAGCTACAACAGCAGCAATAATAACTAAATCAGCTACAACAGCAGCAACAATAACAAAATCAGCTACAACAGCAGCAACAATAACTAAATCAGCTACAACAGCAGCAACAATAACAAAATCAGCTACAACAGCAGCAACAATAACTAAATCAGCTACAACAGCAGCAACAATAACTAAATCAGCTACAACAGCAGCAACAATAACAAAATCAGCTAAAACAGCAGCAACAATAACAAAATCAGCTACAACAGCAGCAACAATAACTAAATCAGCTACAACAGCAGCAACAATAACAAAATCAGCTAAAACAGCAGCAACAATAACAAAATCAGCTACAACAGCAGCAACAATAACTAAATCAGCTACAACAGCAGCAACAATAACAAAATCAGCTACAACAGCAGCAACAATAACTAAATCAGCTACAACAGCAGCAACAATAACAAAATCAGCTACAACAGCAGCAACAATAACTAAATCAGCTACAACAGCAGCAACATCGGCAACAAAAACAAAATGTAATCGGCGTAAGTCACTGTCGATAAGAGCACCTGCTAAGTGCTCAAGCATAAATGTAAAAAATGAAAGCCAAGCAAGACGGTGTCTGGTTAAGGTTGAGGATAGCGGTTTTGCATATTGAGGATGTGGGGTGCAGAGTAAAACCACAGTGTTGATTTAATGCTGAACACGCTGGTTCGAATCCTCAGTGGCCTGCGGGTGGGGTTAGAAGGGGCCACTATTGTTGTACCCTTGTGCAAAGTACTTAGCCTGAAGAGCTTTGCCAAATGCACAGTGTAAATTGATAATATTTAAACATTTAAGCCCCCTGGATGAAAGTGCCTGCTCGGCAAATTAATATTTACCTGAGTTCCCCTTTTTGGGTAATGGGAGGGCGGAGTCAGACGACCTCTCTCCACCGCTCTGCACCCCCCACGAGGGCGGAACTCATTTCTGAGTCCATGTCCCCTGGGTTTATCACTGTTGGGGGTTAGTGGGGGAGTCTCTGCAGGGGGTCTGGGACAGCACGCCGCTGTGCCTGATTGCACAGATTGCAGATGTCCCGCCTAATCCCCGGCATCAGCGGAGTCAGGCTTTATCCGCAGATGGCCGGACTGTCCTGAGGAGTCCTCAAAAAGCAGCGGTCCGCTCCGCGCACTCTCTCAATGTCGCAGCTCTGCTGACAACACCACAGAGCCCTAAAGACGGGGTGCTGTATTCCAGGTATCTGCTGAGATGCGGACAGAAGTGATGGTAATCGTGTTTGATTGCTGTATACTGTGAGCGCAAACCTTGCAGACGTATATCCCCCCGTTCTCCAATAGAACAGTTTAGCAGGAAGCCGCTCCATTGGAGGCCGGCTCATTTGAGATGCACTGACCGGTTTGAGATGACCATTCCATATAAGGACGTGGCCAGACTCCCAGAGCGGGGTCGGCCCGTTGAATCCTCTCCCGATTCTCCGTCCCTCCTTATTTTGGAACGAGCGTGAGTCCAAATATACACTGCTAAAAAAACAAAAAATAAGTCAATCTTAACAAGCATTTCAGTCTTATATTTATCTCTAAAAAAAAAAAATGCCAATGGGGTGAGATAGTTTTACTCGTTTCAAGATTCTCCAACGGGGTAAGATAATTTCACAGGTCAAGCAAAAAGTACATTAAAACAAGCAAATATTTTGTACTTGTGAGGAAAGAAATAAGAATTTAAGTCTCATGACAAGACTAAAACACATTTTGTTTGCAGTGTATCAAAAACCAGTAGCCTAGGGATTGTCAGGGAGGTTGAAGGTAATCAAAGTCTTATCAAATGTCGGCGGCGATACAGTCACTGGCGTTTCAAATTCTCCTTATGTTTTAAGAGTTAGTTCGTGATGCTTTTACTTTTAAAAAAAAAAAAGAAATGTTTTATTTGTTTCATTTTTCTGCACAGCTGTTTGTTTCTTCTCAATGCCTCAGATCAGGGAATCATTTTGCAGTTGCCCAGGGCTGCCTGTGGGGTTTTTATAATGTTTTTAAATCTCTCAGAGAAAACACCCTGTTCTGTGATTTGATTGCAGCTGGGCAAGACTTCCATTTACTACACAAACTTTTTTTAATATAATGACTGATTGATGGTGTTGATATTCTTTCATTAAATTATGGTGTTTGTAAGAATAATACAAAAATACTGCTTGAAGGTACGTATGCAGACGTCTTCTGAAGATGATATTAATATGAACAAACATTGTGATAGCAGCGTATAGTTTTAGATTTACTTTCTAGCACTTCCAGCATTAACCACTTTCTAGCTTTCAGCATTAATCAAAATGTGCTGAATGAATTGTTCCTTTGAGACTTCCTTTCGACTGTCGAACAGCAGGAATATGAAGTATTGCGGATCATTAGCAAGCGGTCTTAATTAGGAGCCATTATTAATATTGCCTATTCGAATTTGAAGGATATTTCTTGAAAGATGCAATTGCAGACCCTTCGGTGAAACAGGCTGGTGAACAGGATGCATTTGCTGGACTGTTCTGATGTAAAGACAAACGCAGTAATCCTTTATTTTAAGCATCCTTAATCTGTCATTACATTGTGTACGTCACTGCTTCCAGAGCGTCACCTGAATCCTAACATTTCGCTGCCTCTGTCAGTCTGCTTTTTCATATTTATTACACAACCTGCACTACTGCGGTCATTGAAAGACAAACACACACACGCCTGCACGTGCACTCACATACACATGCACACACATACTATTCACAAACATATACACATGGGTACATCTTTACACGAACACCCAAGCATGCATTCTGTGAGCGTGTGTGTGTGTGTATGTGTGCTTATGTGTGAGTGTACGTGTGTGCTGCACTTGACACAAACTGTACTGTGCTTTTATGAAGCGTGCACAATTGCACATCACCTTCATTAATATGTCATTCAACTTAATGAGTCATTCCTAAGAAGTATGATGCTTTATGATGAGATAATGTACATTATGTAAAATTCCACTCTCACATGTGAAATAAATCATTACGCCACTTGACTTGAAGTTCAACCCTCTGGCCAATATTCCTGCACACATACCTTCAGATGTCTAACATAGATGTTTTTGTGTAGTAATATTGCTGCATATAATTATAGAAAAAAAGAGAACAAAAATATAAATAATTTGAACATTATAATTCATTCTAAATATTATGATGACCACAGATAAAATCTAAAAATAAAAAATATTCTGTAGTAAAGGGCTATCTCATTCTGATACTCAAGTGTGGTTTGTCTAAAATGCTTTGAATGTGAAACATTATTTTTAATATTAGCTTTCTCACTGTAGACGAATCTGAGGGAAAGTTCCGGATCACATTGGGTAACCGAAAATGCCCCTCTTCTCTCACCCTCCCCTCCCCTCCCCCTCTGTCCTGCAGATCTTGGCCATCCTCTCCATCCTCTTCATCATCCTCTCCACTATCGCGCTGTCCCTCAACACGCTGCCCGAGCTGCAGGAGATCGACGAGTTCGGGCAGGCCAACGACAACCCGCAGCTGGCGCACGTGGAGGCGGTGTGCATCGCCTGGTTCACCATGGAGTACGTGCTGCGCTTCATGTCCTCGCCCAGCAAGTGGAAGTTCTTCAAGGGCCCCCTGAACGTCATCGACCTGCTGGCCATCCTGCCCTACTACGTCACCATCTTCCTGACCGAGTCCAACAAGAGCGTGCTGCAGTTCCAGAACGTGCGGCGGGTGGTGCAGATCTTCCGCATCATGAGGATACTCCGGATCCTCAAGCTGGCCCGCCACTCCACCGGCCTGCAGTCGCTGGGCTTCACGCTGCGGCGGAGCTACAACGAGTTGGGCCTCCTCATCCTCTTCCTGGCCATGGGCATCATGATCTTCTCCAGCCTGGTCTTCTTCGCCGAGAAGGACGAGGACGCCACCAAGTTCACCAGCATTCCCGCCTCCTTCTGGTGGGCCACCATCACCATGACCACGGTGGGCTACGGCGACATCTACCCGCAGACGCTGCTGGGCAAGATCGTGGGCGGGCTGTGCTGCATCGCGGGCGTGCTGGTCATCGCCCTGCCCATCCCCATCATCGTCAACAACTTCTCCGAGTTCTACAAGGAGCAGAAGAGGCAGGAGAAGGCCATCAAGAGGAGGGAGGCCCTGGAGCGGGCCAAGAGGAACGGCAGCATCGTCTCGATGAACATGAAGGACGCCTTTGCGCGGAGCATGGAGCTGATGGACGTGGTGGTGGACAAAGAGGAAAGGCAGTACTTCTACCAGGACAACCACCTCTCCCCGAGTCGTTGGAGCCCCGCCAAGCATGTGGCCTGCGACAGCAGCCCCTCCAAGCCCTTGAAGTACCAGGAGGTGGTTCAGCTGGGGTCGCCGGTCCGCGGCAACAGCCCCAGGCCGAGCCCCCAGAGGCTCAACGCCCAGAAGCTGGAGGAGATCTACAACCAGATGACCAAGTCTTCGCCCATCGCCTCCCCCCGGGCGGGCGCCTTGCCGCGTCATGACCCCCCGCCCAAGCTCGAGGAGGAGCTGGAGATGAAGCAGGTCCTGCCCGCCTACGACGCCCTGACACCCGAGCGCCCGCCGTCTGACCCCCTGCACAGGGAAAGGGCCCTGACCGAGGTCAGGAGCATATCGAGCGTAGACAGCTTCAGCAGCTGCGCCGCCGACTTCGCCGAGGCAGAGAGGGGACCGCTCCTCCCGGACACTGGTGGCCCGGGGCCAGCCAGGCAGCCCAGGGTCCCGCCCCCGCCTCTGGACCTCAGCCGGATCACGGCGGCTGGGGACGGGAAGGGTGTTCAGGGCAGCCTCATCAGGGACGGCCTGTACGAGTTCGTCCACTGCGGCCCAGGCGGGGCAGGGGACGGCGGCCGTAGCGGACTCTCCCCTGAGGACAACGAGCAGGGGTTTGACCGCATGGTCGAGAACATCCGCAGCTCCTTGCGAGGAAGCAACCCGGTCAAAACCAGGGGCCTCAAGGTCAACTTCATCGAGACGCCGGCCGAGTCCCCGCAGCACGTCAGCATCATCCTAACGGAGGACAGACCCCCCTCAGGGGACCCGCCCCCACCTGAGGCCGACCCCGACCCGCCGGGGGGGGCCGAGCATTCGGAGGGTCCGCAGGGCCCCCCACCCTCCTCCTTCTCTTTCAAAGGAAAGAATCACCTGGAGGACCTTGGCGCGGTCACCCCGGCCTCCCCTAAAACCGCCGCACCGAACTGCACGCTCGCTGCGGTCGACGTTGTCGGAGAAGGGACGTCCTCCGAAAGCAGCCAGAGCGGGCACAGAGAGGACAACCACATGTTTTCGCCCGACATTCACACGAAGCCGGGGGACGGCGGTTTGTCTCCGCCGTGCGAGACGAGCATGTGAGTGTCATCGGCAGGCCAACGCGAGAGCCTGTGGACACAACGAGAGACAATGGCGTAGCCACAGGGACACACTTTTTGCATGGCAGCATGACAAGGCCCTTTTAACCATGTAACAGCATCGCCAGGACCGCTGGGACTGCTGTCTGCAGACTTTCAACATTTTACAAAAGCGGGTGAAAACTCAAAGCCTCTGGGCAGAGCGAACATGCGACTGTCTGAAGAGATGTGTAATCCAACTGTAAATATTAAACTTGTATTATTTATTTATTTTTTTTAGAAACGCACAGAAAGCAAAAGAAAAAAGCATCTTTAAATGGCATGCATTTTGTAATCAGTGGCTTAGTTCCACTGTAAATATGGAGGGATAAAGCCTATAGCAATGAAGGTGCTGGTACAAATTCCTAAATTGCTAAAATTCTAACTCAAGGTCGAGTGTCGTGACATTTGCACACGAGACTTCGGAAATACTGCTGCAGATTATGTCCTTTCAAAATCCAAAAATCATTACTATCATGGGTTCTGAGTGATGAACTTCAATGTGTTATCTTTGTTTTGCATTATAATTGTTTTTTAACTGGTAATGTTTTTCATTTATGTCAAGAACATAGACTGTAGACAGTTCAGATCATTGCTAATGCCTCAATAAGAACTGAAATATAAATATAAATATAGTGGTTTGCCATTGCTGTATTACTTCATGGTTACAAAAAATTATTACAGTTTTTCTCTTAAGTTATTAAGAAAAAAACTGCTTGTTTTTTGAAAAGGCAATTGTTTTGCCACATTTGTCAATAAAGTCTGAATAGTGATTTGATAATGTCAGCATATCGTACCGCTCCTGCTATTTTAGGAGGGGCTTATCATTTGACTGATAATCACAGACATGAAAGATACTCAAGTTAAAAGTTATTTCTGGTCTGGTAATTAAATCTTACACTTGGTCTTTATATATTTTACACTCTCTGAATGGTAATACACATACAATGGTCTGCAATATGGTTACAAGCTCTTCATTTATACAGCACAGCTGCTTAATTACAGAAGGATCTCTGTGTTGTACATAGCACAAAATTGTCAAGTAAAAAAAAGAAAATGTTCCTCATGGATTTCTGGGTTCACTATGTCATCATATCCGGCTTGGATACAGATATATTAGTTGTCTGTCCTGTAAGATATCATGTTATCTGATCATTCCAGGTTGTTATCCATTAGTTATTTATTTTGCATTGCTGTAAACTAGTGTGGTCACACTGAGGACTAAAACCTACTTTAGTCCAACTTAATCCCAGAGTTTCTCCGTCTTCTGCTATTCATTGCAGAATGAAAATGTTGCCTTTTTGTTCAGAGACTGCTGGGAAATTACTCCTGTTTCAGTAAACCGCCGGGTGTTTAAAAACACCTTTCCGTATCCACGGGAAAGAAAACCTGCACAATACAAACAGGATTATCCCTGGGCAGCGACCGTGTCCGTTCGTCGTGAAATGGGAAGTGCAATATGACACGTTACGCTGGTTAAGAGTCGAGGCACTTTAATCAGAAAGGCGGTACTTTCGTTTTCAGTGTACGGTATTTATTGAACGGAAACGGCCCTTTGGTGTCGAACGGGTGAACGGTTACAGAAAGAGCACTTTTACAAAACTACTTTCACATGTTATGCGGCTGCCATATATCAGTAGACCTCTTGTCAGGTTTGCTAACAGAAAAATCTAGGACACAAGTATTCTATTAGAACTCTGTGGGGCTTTGTAGTCCTGAAAATATCAGATATTACTTCTACTGTAAAATATATGTATCTTAGATTGTATATAATATATATATATATATAAATAATTTGCCACATATGCTATACTAAGGGGATTTTTTGTGGATTCACAACTACTGAAAATGCTTCTATTTTTTGTAAACCAGAATTAAGCAGGACCACAGTCTCCTGCCAAAACGGTGGTTGAAATTATGCGTGCCTTTTCATAAAGAGTTATTTATGAGAAGGAGAAAAGTCGTTTGACTTTGGTCACATAGCACTGTAACGCAAAACAAACAAACAAAACAAAAAAAAAGACAAAAAAAATTTCTATAGGATGAAATCAGGTCTGTAAGTTATAGGGGCAGGTGACGCTGTGGAGTTCTCAGGTTTTGTATTACTGACATGTGAAAATGGAATGGTTTTCTTCCTCGGTTATGGCAATGCCAACTTTTTTACATTTTTTTTTAATGTCATGCTGGTGTCAGGGAAAGTCAGGGGAGTACGGTGCATTTTCAACATATCTTACCCCCCTCCCCAACATATTAAACATATCTTACCCCCCCCCCAACATATTAAACTCATCCAGGCTAAAGAAGAGCAGGACACAAGGAATGTGGAAGGGGTACTCAGGTGTCACCTTATACTCTAGACCAGTGGTCCCCAGCCCTGTTCCTGGAGATCTACCGTCCTGTAGGTTTTCACTCCAACCCTAACAAAGCGCACCTCATTCAACAGCTCATTGAGCTGCTAATTAGTAGAATCAGGTGTGCTAAATTAGGGTTGAAATTAAAACCTACAGGGCGGTAGATCTCCAGGAACAGGGTTGGGGACCACTGCTCTAGGTCCAGTGGGGGGGGGGGGGGGTGTATTTCACAAAGCAGGATTACTGAGTTAGCTGGATAACCGCGCTGACCCGGAACAGCTCGTTTTACTCCAGTCCATGTCCCAGATTTTGGGAGTGTTCCAGATTTGGTAGTTATCCAGCTAACTTGGTTATCCTGCTTTGTGAAATACCCCACCAGATGTGCTTCTCTGGAGTCAATGCAAAAGCCGTTGGCAGGGCACGCTCACCCAAGCGTGGCTTAAGAGGCTCCACGATCTGGGCGGACGCTCTGATGTGGGCGGAACCATGGATGCTAAAGAAGCTGAATACACCCTGCAATCTGCATGCTCATAGTGATATAGCAGCCATAAATTTACACTATTTGTAAGATAAAAACAAAGTGACAGGCGCCATCCCACTGGGTCAAGTGTTCGGAGATCAGTAGCAGCCTGGAAATCATTCTACCAAATGATGTGAATGTGAGTTTCCGATGGATATGTAGCGCTACATTTTACACTAACTTTGACTGAAATAATCTGTGGATATATATATTTTTTTGGATCCATGACCTAAATAATCTGTGGCTATATTTTTTTGGCTATTTTATTTTCATTTTGTGACTGACATTGGCAGCACAGCGTTGATTTTCATTCGCTATCAGCACGTCTACATGTGATCGTTTAACGCTTCCGTTGGGAAAAGAGACAATTGATTTGATCCTTTTCCTGAGGATGGCTCATGTGCAATCAACGTGCCCAGTGAACCCGGGCAGCCAATGGCAAGTGGACCTGCGCAAAAACGAGATCGGTCTCACGGGATCGGCTGAAGTCGTTTGCGAGAACTTACAAGACATCGTCTTTCCTCCAAAGGATTCGTTTTCCCTCTCACCTTTGACTTTAGTTTTTCCACGTTTAAGTTGTTCATACATAACATTCCCGTCGCCCCAAATTCTTGCTACAGTGCTTGTTTCTATGTCCTCATTTAACCAGCCGATTTGTTTGTTTCCTGGTTCTTTTTTCTTTTCATTTTTATTTATTTTTTGGTGGGGGGGGGGGGGTCCTTTTATTTTGAAAGGATTCTAACTTGTGACTGGATATCCATAGATACTTCTGAGCTGCAGACTGTTTCTATGTGAATCAGCACCTTTGTATGCACGTAGTAGTCTGTGTGATCATGTGACCACAAAGAACACTTTGTTATTGTACTGTATTATGTCTTTCATTTGTGTAAAAGAGCAACAGCATTGTTCTCCCCATAAGGTATGGTAGCATATGCAGGATAAGAAATAAATTGTATATGTCTGACCAATGTGACCTGTGTATGGGTCCTTTGTCTCTCTAAAATCCAATTGAAAAGTTGTGGAAAATATGCGTCTGTTTGGCACGGTAAGCCTATGACAGGTAATCCATGTCATCCTCTGGACTATTTTCAGCGCCCCGGCATGGGATCAGTGAACGGATTTCCTCCTGTTCTGACCACCTCAGCCCTGATTATACGTCAAGTCTGTCACCTACTGGATCACCCTCTCATCTGCCTTTCTGTCTCCTTTCCTCTCTCTCTCTCTCTCTCTCTCTCTCTTTTCCAAATCAATTCAATATGCTGTACTGGCATTAAATATACGGCATATGTTGCCAAACCATTATATGCCGGTAGTCATAAATAGAAGGAAAAAGAAAAAAGAAAAATATTCTAAATATTTTAACGAAGGGACAATTAATTATAATTATTATAATATTGATAAGGCAAACAGTAAAATAAGTTTAAATGGATGATTAAAAATGATAAATGATTATTATATGTATACCATACTGCATATCTTGCTGGGTGGTTGCTCTCTCTCTCTCCAACACCATTTACATGAATCCAATAAGGAGCAAATGCTCTTTGCAAGAGAAAGATGTACGGTACCAGGGGACCATATGTACTCTAGAGTAAAAAGTACTCTACCAGAGTTAATTTTACACTGAATATTTTGCCACGTACGAGCCGGTTTGTGCTGGAAATCCCACTCGTGGGCTGATTGTGATGGAAATATCTTCAGCGATGTTCACACTCCCGGGTTCTCTCTTTTATTTGTTCCCCAAAGTCCCCGGGCCCCTAAATCTCCACAATGATGATGGTTTATGTTTCTCTTGCGTGTGCTGATCTACTGCAGAGCATCACTCAGGTCCCACCAGTAAATCCTGTCGTTCATAAAAAATAAAAATAAAAAAGGGAAAGAAAAAAACAGTTCAGGGATGTGGGACCACCCACCCGTCATCTGGCTTTCCCACGTGACTGGAATCCATTTAAAAATCCATTTCTGGTGTCATCCGGATTCTGTGAAAAATTGATGTCCCTCAGCTGTCATTCAAGGCAAAAGCGATATGCTGGAAAAGAAGAGAAGAAGTCCTACAGGGAAGTGTGAATGACTGCACATTTTAAAGAGTCTTAACTAAGGGAAGCCAAGCTGTTAGCATTCTAACATCCAGCAATGGTTACATCCAGAGTAATACCGTGTGCGGCTCATTTGATGGTCTGAATTTCTCTCGTTTATTAACATTTCTCTCACTCATATCACATTACAGAGGTCTAATGCTATATTATATATATATATATATATATATATATATATATATAATGACCATGAACCTAAGAGCAAACTGGTCAGGACCCTAGCTCAGCTTTAGTGGCTCTTAACTAATCTCAATTACTCAGTCCGTTACTGTGGGCTGGAAGAAAGCAGCAGATAACCTGGAAATATCTGTCATTTACTTGAATGTAGGCCTAGCCAGCTTTAATATTGGTGTTGGCAAAATAAGAATGGCTACAAACAAAGCATATTTTGAAGTGAATTGAATGTGACCCTGTAGTTTTCAAACCTCATCTGAGAGTAAAAGTGGAGGAAGAGTATTGACATGTTCAGGATACAACAATTAGTGCAATTATATATATATACACACACACAGTTTTACATTATATTAAAATATCTTCATTACCTTTATTTCCTTCTTCCTCCAAACTTGAATTGCACTTTTTTGCAAGTGCATGTATTTATGTAATTTTTATGAATGCCCACGGGAAGCACATTAAGATAGTCTGTGTAAGTCTGTGTTTGTACACAGATTAATGATCCTTACAATCATTAAAATAACTTTAATCTTTTTGTACTGTAAAAGGGGATGTAGGCTATTGCTGGCTATAAAATCCATTCACCACATCAGACTTGGGTAAACGCATAGCCTACCCCCACTACCATTGTACAGTTAAGAAGAACATACTTGATTGCACTATAATTGTGCCATCATGGTAGGCTATATATAATAGTCTTTGCGAAATATTAGGCCCAAAATGACACTTATAGTATATAACTGTCCAACCATTCAGCATTCGCGGATGAAAATGGGGAAAAGAAAAAAAAACGGGAAAGGCGCGATTCATCTCCGACTGCGAAATAATCAATCAGTGTGTTCATGCGGGATTAACCTGCAATGAAGGCAGTGGATACGGGTTTGTGGTTTAATTAAATTCTGGATTGGAACGTACGCAGTTAACGGACCACTCTCCGAACGAGAACCGAAGACTTAAACCTTGGGAGATCTTCCCCGAACGGCAACGGCTCCGAGCCAAAGGCTGAAGTTCTCGAGAACTCACCTGACCCCTCACCGCGAGTGATGGAATTTCCATGCAATGCCGAGTAGGCCTACCGAGGCTTCTTTTCCAATGTCGGCAATATTAGCCGTGGCAATAAATGGAAAATTTATCATCTAATCATGGAGAGAGCGGCAAAAGCTCGCGATGAGGAAATACTCCAGGGGACCATTTCTCCCTGTGGAAACGGCCCATTAAATAGATTTTCTGCCGAGAGGAAATCTTATCTGCAGTGCGCCAGAGAAACGAGGGGACCATTGTGTATATCTATGAGTGCGAGTTAAAATCCCCACAAGAAATAGATGGGGAAAATAAGAGATTATGGCTGTGACACATTCATCAATTTCTCCCCATCTACAGATAATGGTATTCATGCATACCCCTCCCCCCACACACATACCTTATTATTTATTTATTTTTAACATTTTTTTTACCATTAAGCCTAGTTTTCATGCAACACAATGTGAAATTGAATAATTTAGGCTATGTTATACTGATGTACTTATTTTTCTTGCTTTCAGTGAAAGTGACAACTGCAGAAATAAATCAGCAGTAGCTTTTCATCCATAGTTCGCCCTTAACAAATTACAAGGGAATTAAAACTTCACAAAACACAAAATCGTGAACAATTTACAAAAGGTTTTAAGAGCACATCATAGAATGGAGCCCAAGACTGTAAGAGGCCTACTGCAAATTGAAAATTATAATACAACAGAATAAATGTCAGTAATTCAGTAAGTATGTGTCGGATACACAAGCATTTAACACTGTCACTCGTGATTAAGAGTGCATCATGAACATTTGCCCTTATGTAGACACTGACCTCTAGTGGCAGCCTAATACATACAGTGAGCACCTTAATTAATTGGACAGTAACACATCTTTTTGTTATTTTGGTAACAGTTTGAAAGGATACAATGACAATGAGGTTGAAGTGCAGACTGTCATCTTTAATTTGAGGGTATTTGCATCCATATCGGATGAACCGTTTAGAAATGATAGAACCTTTTGTACCTAGTCCGCCCCATTTTCGGGCATCGAAACATATTGGACAGTATAACATAATGTAGAATAAAGTAATCGTTTTTAATATTTTGTCGCATATCCTTTGCATGCCATGACTTCCTGATGTCTGTGACCCAACATCAAAAGTAGATATGGATGGATCACTTTGAGGGTTGTTTCTCCTGACAAACTTTCCTATTGAACTCTATGTAAAAAGAAGTCAGGAGAAGAAACCCTTCAAATTATCCATCCATATCTACTGCATATCTGGCAGCAGAGTGATGGTTTAAGGCTTGTTTGACACGTCAGACCCTTGATGACTTAGAGCCATTTAGCCAACCATGTGTCCCTTACTGTTCCAGCATAATTTACAGCTAAATCTAGTCCCACCCCTCAATTCCCATAGAGATCCATTCAAATGCAGAGACGTTTCAGTATCGCTTGTAAGAGTACCAGAAAATAAGATATCTAGTCTTTTGATGTTGTTGGGTCACAGTCATGGTATGCAAAGGATACGCAACCAAATATAAAAAATTATTACTTTATTCTACGTTATGTTAAACTATCCAATATTCTTTGATGCCCGAAAATGGGGCGGACTAGGTACAAAAGGTTCTATAATTTCTAAACGGTTCATCCGATATGGATGAAAATATGGTCATTGTATCCTTTCAAACTCAAAGTGCTAGAGTACAGAACTAAAATAACAAAAAATGTGTCACTGTCCAATGAATTATGGTGCTCACTGTAGATGCCATGTTATTTAGATGCCATGTTATTTCAAGAACAGCAGAAAATGTCAGAGTAGTTTAATATTCTGGCTGCATTTCCCAAAAGGATCTTAGAGTAAAGATGTTTTGTTTTTACATTACTTTCATTGCTTGTTTTTTGTCATTTTTTTAATGTCAGTACATTTTTATAATTTTAATCATAAAATGAATAAAGCACAAACACAAAACACTCTAAGATGGTTTTGGGAAACGGGGCCCTGGACGGTTATTGCAGTGTTTTTACAGGGTTTCAGTCATAATAGCGCTTTGATATTCCCTGCCACCTCTCGCCAACTAATTTTGTGTAACCAGGGCAGATGAATAAGGAACAGAACCTGCCACCCTGGCAATAACAGGACCAGATGTCCCAAAAAGAAACACCATTAGCTCACTGCACAGAACATCCTGAGGGCTTACAGGCTCCTGGCTCCGCCCCAAGTGAGTGATGTCATCGTCCCCAGAGGCGTCACGTTCTCTTTGAGCTTCCACACATCAGCCTTTTAAGTTTTTAATGGCGGAAGCCCTTCCAAGTACTTTTCTGGACACATAGCAAGAAATAGACTGAGGAACAAATTAAAGGAAGAGCGAGTCATTAAATAATACAAATAATAATTGGCAGAGCAGATAACGAGAGGGTTCACAAGTCAAGTGATTCCGTGGCACACCTTCTGGCAGTAGTGCTGATTCACCAACACATCTCAAGGTGAACTTCCAGGGAAATGTGTATTTAATAAATTACGTTTGACCTTTCTCCTGAAAATGCCTGCCGACTCAACAAGGCCATGGCTGTGTCCAAATACGACCCCTACACCCTTTTGAGGGCGCATATGTAAGTTAAGTTATACTTTATTGACCCCGTGGGGTAATTTGTCCTCTGCATTTGACCCATCCTAACTACTTAGGAGCAGTGGGCAGCCACAGTGCAGCGCCCGGGGACCAACTCCAGTTCTGATGCCAGTGCCTTGGTTATTTGAGACGACTTCAACAAAAAGCTTTTGAGTGGGTGACTTTTTCTCACAAATGGGTGCTCTTAAAATACCAGGATGAACCCCTTATTTCCAGTGTTTTGTTGAGGGAATTCAGGAGCACACCAATCTGCAGAACGGTGCACTCATCCGACAATTTCAGTAAGTAACCCGGAAGTAAAAACGTAAAAGACGTAGAGCATATATTCATATCTATGGTACAAGATAGGTTCATATAACAAACTACTTTTTATTTTTGTTAATTCTATCTTCATTCATAATCTACACTTTGTAACAATCATCATATGTTAACAGATTGATATTCTCAATACAGATTAAAAAAATATATATTACGAACTACTTCCTCACTAGTTTGGGAAGAGTTTTGCGGGATTTCTTTCGCACACTGCTTGCAAAGTGAAGGGACAGGGCACATAGTAGCCAGGGGTCTGAGTGGACAGGGGTCGTATTCGGACACAGCCCATCTCAGAGATTCTTGGGAGTGGCCACCCCCCGCAACCAAAAAAGTGCAAACAGGCCAATTCAGGTGCTAACTATCCAAACCAACAAAGCTAATTTTGTTCAGACTACTTAAGCAACCCTGAACAATTATAAAATAACGTATTTTCAAAAGATCCCACAAAGCCAAAGCTGATCAACTTTGGTAAATGTTTTTGATTTGATTAATTCCGATTGGATGAAAACCCAATTTATTCCAAACCAATTACAGAAGTTAGCTGGCTATCCCACTTCAGAAAGAACTGCCACTGAACAACATCAATGTTGCGATGTCTGTTCACATCAGCCTGTTCCTTTCACAGCCACAAGCAGAACCACATACAGGGGTCGTTATTTTTGTCTGCTGCGTCTGTTAAATGCATTAAAAGCAAAAATGTGGGCGTCGCTAGTTTAAAGGTGGTATTTATCCCAAATTATCAAAACCTTTTAGTGGTTTAATATGGAACCATACTGTATGAGCATAATAAATCTGTACGATTCACAGCCAGCAAACATCTCTACAGTAATTACAACCAATCCTTTTTGTATGCCTTTCAGAAATTTAAATGTAAAATTGAGTGCTAGGTTTTCCTTACAACAGAAAAATAAATGGTTATGTATGAATTTCTTGAATGAAATGGAAATTAAAAAGTCTAACCACTAGGCAGCAACAGGACAGCATTAATGATCCTCAAATTATATAAAACTATTTTTCTTAATTGAGGCATTATGACAATGCATTGCTGCCAGGGAAATGTTTTTCCGCTCATCTAGTTATAACGAAAAATTATCTCGTCATAAACACGTGAATATCGTTACACCGAGAAAAGATGGATAGAATCGAGCGCAGCAGGAAACTCACACTCCCAAGACCCCCGGGGGCCATGGAGCCTACCGTGCCCCTCGAGCAGATCATTGAGATAACGCGACTTCGAGGGTCAGACTGAGCCCTCCTCCTGTACAGCCCAATACCTTTCAGGATACTTAGTGTACGCATACTCATCACAATACCATCTAAAGTGCTCAAGGATAGCAGAATCCCACCATATCTCAACCCAAGACTAAAGTAAAACTCGATCAAGTTTCACGCACACGAGCCATTCTCCACGTTATTGGCCTTCACTGAATTACGTTACGAATTATCATTTTCGACTGGCTGTTTTCTTGTCATAAGATATTAAAGCATACTTCTCATTACAACATAAGATACCTTGGTGTGTTATAACGAGAAAAGGTTCTTGTTATTAAAAGAAAAGGATCTCGTTATAACAAAAATATTTTTTCCACTCTGGCAGCAATGCGCAGCCGAACATCGTAACCAATGGATTAAAAAGACTTGCAAAAGAAAATTCAATACTGAAAGACCAAAGGACATGTTTTTAATTTTTAATAAACGTTTATTCGCCATCTTTTTATTGTACAGGTCAGCAACAGATGTCCTGTGAGAACTCTGCAAGACAAAAATAAGAAAAAGAAAAAAAAGACGAATTACAAACACAACCTTTTATATATAGCACAACCAAAGCAGTCTGATGTATACACACAGCTGCCTTTTGAGAGTAATTTAAGTCTCCTCTCTTACACCCTGAAAACAACTGCAGTTCAACTACTCTGACTGAAACATCCATTTTGAAGACCCTACACTGGGCAATCCCGTTTTCCCTGATTATTTAATGCTTGTGATGTACGACAGGTTTCTTTCACACTCATTTATTAATTTAACACCACACACTCCATCTCTGCAAGCTGCTCTGGAGAAAACTAGGCAAAATCTTGTTGAAAGAACAATTTGCATGAAACCAAAATCACAATATCCATATAAAACAGAAATATGTGATATTCAAATCACTAGTTTTAACAGTCAGCACCCTGCAGAGACAGAGGACTCTTGAGCAAGAACACTAAAGTGACCCCTGTATTAAATACACTCCTCTTACAGCTACTCAAGATACCCTTCCAAATAGCCTTAAGCCACTCCCATAATTCGTCAATCTTAGCATGCCTGTGCAAATTTTAATTGATTTATTTCACAGCCAAACCAAAGCACCCTTTCAAACAACCTGGGTTTCATGCGACAAACTTTGAGGATCAAGATTCTTTAGCTCACGGAAGCACATTCAATTAACGTACTTCAATAACAACATGTGACCAGCTGCTCTACACATCAGTCTCATTAATATAGTAAGTGTGACGAGGGAGGAATGAGACAATTGAGTGTGAACGGACAGGAGTGTCACTACAGGGAGAGCAAGCAGGCTGGATTGTTGCACTATTGCAAGCAGTCAGTAGCGTGTGAACGGGTAAGAGTGCAAAATGTAGGAGTAGGGCTGGGTATCGTTTGAAATTCTTCGATACTGGCCCCGATACCGATAGCTGGTGTTTGATACCGATGCCAAATCGATACCTTGCTTTGCTGAGTGTAAAGATATTTTTCCAACAATATCCAAAAATAAAATTCTCATTTAACAAAATAAGCCGAAACTTCGCAAATGCTTCAGCGTTTAATGTTGTCAACTCAAACAGCTGTATAAAATGAAGAAAATTATGCTTTAAATCAAGAAAAAAAACAAGAGAGTTCTCCTGGTGGGGCTAAAGATTGGGTACTTAACAGATAATTTTAGAACTTTTTGCCAAAAAGTACCGAAAATTGGCACAAAGTACTTTTTAGATATTTGGACAGTTTTCGATACTCGGTGCTACAGACATGATTTGGTCGGTGCTCAAAAAGTATTGGGGTTCGATACCCAGCCCTAAGCAGGAGTGCATGCAAACAGACAGGAGTGCATGCAAACAGACAGGAGTGCATGCAAACAGACAGGAGTGCATGCAAACAGACAGGAGTGCATGCAAACAGACAGGAGTGCATGCAAACAGACAGGAGTGCATGCAAACAGACAGGAGTGCATGCAAACAGACAGGAGTGCATGCAAACAGACAGGAGTGCATGCAAACAGACAGGAGTGCATGCAAACAGACAGGAGTGCATGCAAACAGACAGGAGTGCATGCAAACAGACAGGAGTGCATGCAAACAGACAGGAGTGCATGCAAACAGACAGGAGTGCATGCAAACAGACAGGAGTGCATGCAAACAGACAGGAGTGCATGCAAACAGACAGGAGTGCATGCAAACAGACAGGAGTGCATGCAAACAGTCAGGGGTGTGCAAACAGTCAGGGGTGTGCAAACAGTCAGGGGTGTGCAAACAGTCAGGGGTGTGCAAACAGTACAAACAGACAGGAGTGTGCAAACAGTACAGACAGGAGTGTGCAAACAGTACAGACAGGAGTGTGCAAACAGTACAAACAGACAGGAGTGTGCAGACAGTACAAACAGACAGGTGTGCGCAAACAGTACAAACAGACAGGAGTGTGCAAACAGTACAAACAGACAGGAATGTGCAAACAGTACAAACAGACAGGAGTGTGCAAACAGTACAAACAGACAGGAGTGTGCTAACAGTACAAACAGACAGGAGTGTGCAAACAGTACAAACAGACAGGAGTGTGCAAACAGTACAAACAGACAGGAGTGTGCAAACAGTACAAACAGACAGGAGTGTGCAAACAGTACAAACAGACAGGAGTGTGCAAACAGTACAAACAGACAGGAGTGCGCAAACAGTGCAAACAGACAGGAGTGTGCAAACAGACAGGAGTGTGCAAACAGACAGGAGTGTGCAAACAGACAGGAGTGTGCAAACAGACAGGAGTGTGCAAACAGACAGGAGTGTGCAAACACAAACATGCAGGAGTGTGCAAATCACCAGGAGTGTATGAACACAGGAGTGTGCAAACATGCAGGCGTGCCTCACCAGTTCAATTAGTTCATCCTCCTGACGAGTCTGTTGATCTGGTCCTCTCTGTTGCCTGCGTCTCCCCCCTCCACAAAGTGGGTGGTCTTCTTGTTCATGCCACCACGGGGAGAGGACAGCTTGAAGGGCCACAGGAAGTTGTTTGCGGCCTTGAAGTTCTTCCCGACGGTATAGATCTCGTGGATCAAGTCTTCAACGCAGATGATGCCGTATTTCCCTAAAGAAATGAAGTGCAAAAATATTGATATGGGCCGCAGACTGATCTTTTGATATGAAGAGACACATCTGCCCTCTTTACAAATGGCCACAGAAAAGTGCCCATCACTTTCCAAATGTTGCCGTCTGTCCAGCCTATATCAGTGTGGCTGTCCACCAACCAGCACCATTAAGATCACTACATTAAATTTACTCTGGGAGTGGTACATTTAAAAAAAACATGAGTAACATATACCATACATGTTTAAACAAAACACAAACAACACACACTCACAACCAAATACAGAAATACATACTACGCATCCACTTTACAAAATTTATTCCAGACACTATGAGCACCTTACAAGACAGATTGAAACATGAAAATGTCTGGGTATCGCAGGTCTGCGTGTTTTCAGCAGTGAGTTGCCCATGACAATTCAGTCTAGGCACCTTTCCCAGTAAGCAGTTTGAAAGGAGGGCAAATGCTATGCGCCAATGGCTTAAGGCAGCATCATCTTAAACACAGCCATCACAGCCTACATTTTATAATGAACCTGGATGTTGTGGCGCATGCTGGAATAAGGTTTGAGAATGCTATTAATTGAAGTTGGCTAAAGACTCTCACAGTACTTACCCAAGCATTTCTCCACAAGCGCGTTATCGCTCAGGGCAATGCGCTGCTTCTTGATCTTGCCATAGCCACGCTTGTAGATGAGCTCGCGCACAGACTTCAGGTTGGGATAGCTGAAAGGAAATTACAGTTTACTTCACAGGAAGAGGACAGGTAACAGGCCGTGACCGCACAGCTGGAGTGAGCCACCGCCAAAGACCACCGTCACTGTGGTAACTGGGATTGGCACCCACAACCTACTGGACACATTCTTGAGAGTGGCACACGTGCCATCAGCAAATACACAGACTTAGACAAATCATACTACTTTGTAGAAGAGAACAAAGTCCTGACTGGTAAAAAAATTTTTTTTAAGCCAGTGATTTGCATAAAATAGTTGCTCTACCCAAGTGGTCCCCAACACTACTCCTGGAAATCTACCATTCTGTTGGTTTTCATTTCAACCCAATTTGGCACACCTGATTCTACTTCTTTGCAACTCAATGAGATCTCTAGCTGTTGAATGAGGTGTGCCATGTTAGGGTTGGTGTGAAAACCTACAGGATGGTGAATCTCCAGGAACAGGGTTGGGGACCACCACGGCTCTGATTACGGGGACCAGCGAAGTGCTTTATCAGATTTTTAAACACTGATAATGACATTTAAATATTCTCAGAGCAACACAACAGCTTTTGACCACACAAGGTAAAATCATATGCGCAATGGGGGACATACTTAAGTGGAAGAAAGCTTTGCTCCCACAAGTGCAGTATCAACAATTTGACTGATTTCAAAAGACTGCACAGTGTTCTCTTGCCTTTCCGTCATCTACCCAAGGATGGACATGGTACCGTAGCCAAAATCACCCAGACAAAAGTGTGACCCTTACCCCCATGCGATGTAGGGCTCTGCGATTCTGAGCATGTTGATGGAGGCCTTGTTGAGCTTGACGAAGACGCCGTTGAAGATCTGGCGAAGACGGAGAAGCTGCAGGACCTTGCGCACTTTGGGGCTGACTCCGTTGATACTGTGGGTGTGTGTTGGGGGAGAGAAACGGGTCAGTACCAATGCTAACCTGCACTTAGGGGCGGCGTTAGACCTGGCCCAATGTGGTTTCAGACAATGTTGGCTTAATTTCAACAACAAGTCACCATGGTCGATAAGACGGGGAAAAAAGACTGAACATCATTAACCACAACACATGAATGCCTGGACCATTAAAAAGCGGATACTGAGGAGGGGGCATAGGGACACTTTTGCACTGCCCCCCACCTCTCCCCTCACTCAGGTCTTTGACACTGACGTACCCTCGGATCCTGACCACGAAGGCCAGTTTGGGCTCGGCGGGGACGTAGAAGTTCCCGACTTTGCGAGCGGTTCTGGACATGCGGACCTCCCTTCTGTACATCTCCCTGTACTCCTTGTGGTAGGCCTCTGCCCGTTTGTAGATCAGACGCCTGGTCACTTTGCGACTCTTTTAAAGAAGGAAAGAGGAAAGACTTTATTTCAATAGCAACACTCGGCTTAGAAAGTCACCACTTTTAAACCAACTACAGCCCGATGAACATAGAATTTCCACAATCGCTTGCTCAATAGTGCTGGTTGAAGCAAATCACAGGGCAGCCTGTTACAAGCCTCATGGCAAATTCTTGAGAGCTAGATGTCAAAACGTCTGAAAGGATTTAACATTAGCTCATTTGTGGTTCCAGGGACTGCTTAACTTTAGTGAACGTTACCTTCTTCTCAGTTAGCATCTTCTTGACGCGAGCAGCTCGCATCGCCGCAAAGGCCTTCCGCCTTTTCAAAAGGCTTTCGGGCACCGCCGGTACCTTCTTCGCTCTGCGTAAAGATTAGGAGTTTGATTACAGGAACCGTAACTAAATGAAAGAACAGCACTGTAAAGAATTCAACAGAGAAGTTTACGCTGGAAGACAATGGCTCAGGAGCGGCATGTAACCTTAGTTTGCAAAAAGAACACCTTGACTGCTCAGTTTTTGAGCGTTAAGCCAAAGATACATGCCACTAATGCTAATCGCTAGCCACACGACAATAACACCATGTAGTCTGAACTAGTTCAGTACAATCCACGACAGATAGTTGGGATTTGGTTAACCAGCTTTAGAGAAGAACACATTAGGGGTTTCTCCGTCATGGTATTGTTACACAATTTATTCGCCGACGTTAGCCAGGAAAGCTAACGGGAACTGCATGGTCGCTGTCGATACATTGCTAAGTTGGCCTGACAGCTAAATTATAATATAGTTCTAAGATTGTCGGTAATTTCTTTATTTCATATCTAAACAGAAAATACACCACAAATCGAGTTCTAGATTGCCACGTTGGCGCAGAAACGGTTTGAAATATTAACCAAATGCACGTTTACTTGCATATATTCATAGCGGCAGGCACTGCTCAACAAATCCAAAGAAACAGTCGTATAACAATTAATGTGTCTTTAATAATAGCCTCGTCAGTTGTGTGCATGTTCTTATTTTATATTCGTATGGAAAATACACACAGATGTATGTTTATTTCGATGATGGGAACAGATTTTAAAGACAACAAAATTGCACTCACTCTTCACCCGCCATTATTCCCAGCGTAAAAGAGGGCCTTACGCATGCGCGATGCAGATTTAAATACGGGGTCTGGGTAAAGGAACAAAGTTATGCCTTTTATTGCCTGCATTATATTTGTAAATATGTTTATTTATATAACAAGACGTCTCGTCATTGGAGTCGCAGCCGTTTAAAAATTGTACTACAAAGTTCAATTGCTAACTTTAAATGTAAAATTATTTGTCGTAATTTATGGAACTCTATTTTACCACAAATGTGACTATTGAGAATAAAAAGATGGAATTTCATTTCCCTTTTGACATTAACTTCTATTGACCGTGATAACCCGAAAAGAATCAAAAGTCATTCAAAAGTAAGTTAGGAGTTTTTCCTTTATCTTCAGGCGTAACGTAGTTACCTACAAGGAGGGGTCCTTTGGAAGTACCTGGCTTTAAAAAGAGTGAGCAGAGCGCCGTCTTCGCAGTCAGGGAGAGGATAGTTTTTTTTGTTTGTGTTTTTACCTGGACTGATATAGTCTGAGCGATATTATAACGATACATTTTCCGAGTTTCACTGTCAGTAGGTCCTCCAATTCTTTGCTGGTTTAGTTTCATCATATTCATTGAGACTCGGTAGTTCTGTGTTAGCTAAGTTACTCATCATAGACGGGCGTTGGCAGGTCCAAAATAAAAGTTTTACTAAACGTTAGGCAATTTAAAGTTAGTCAACCTAACTTATGAAGTGTACGCAAATGCGTATATCGCTTGGCAGTGCGCTTTAACTTTACTAGTTGGTGTATGGTCGGGAAAGTTCATTAATCCTTTAGTGATTTTTGTAGTGTCACAGTTTTTCTAACTTTCTAGCTAGTTAGGAAGTGTTATCTAACTTAAGTTAGTTGGGTCGTTACTACGTCAATTTGCTAATTGAGTTTTTAATAAAAATAAAAAAAACTAACCAAGCAACTAACGTTAGCTACCTAACTTGCAATTGTAACTTTGAAAGTAGCCTACTTTGTTTACGGTCTGATTGTCAGTACCCCGGTACTAGAAATGTACATCATTACGGAGTTTCTGTTGGTGACAATGAAGGTGCTGTGGGCGTTTGTTTTGGCCGGGTTTAAATGGCTGGTGCGACCTACAGAGAAGAGTGTTGCGGGTCAGGTGTGTGTGATCACTGGGGCTGGCAGTGGACTTGGCCGCTTGTTTGCCAAGGAGTTTGCACGGCGAAGGGCTGTGCTTGTTCTCTGGGACATCAACAAGAAAAGCAACGAAGAGACTGCTGAAATGGTGCGACAGATCCAACGGCAGATGACCAGCGCCGTGCCCAAAGACGGTAAGCACTGCAGAATATTTCATCTCGGGTAATAAGACACTGTCACTGGGAGTGTAGGCACGTTACATGAAATTGTTCATTAAATTGAACACTACGCTCTTATCCGAGGCGACGTATAGAAGAGGACATCAGTGCTTGTCATGGATATCTGAATCATGTCCATGCAGGTGAATGCGAAGTCTGTGATATACAGTGAGCACCATTGGACAGTGACACATTTTTTGTTATTTTGGTTCTGTACTCTAGCACCTTGAGTTTGAAAGGATACAATGCCATGGAGGTTGAAGTGCAGACTGTCCGCTTTAATTTGAGGGCTTGAAAGGTTTCTTCTCCTGACTTATTTTTCCATGGAGTTCAATAGGAAAATTTGTCAGGAGAAACGACCCTTAAAGTGATCCATCCATATCTACTGCATATCTGGCAGCAGAGTGATGGTTTGAGGCTCGTTTGATACCTTACAGCCATTTTACCAACCATGTATTCCATACTGTTCCAGCATAATTTACAGCTAAATCTATTCCCACCCCCAAATTCCCATAGAGATCCATCTCTATCCATCACAGACATCAGACATTGTATCCTTTCAAACTCAGTGCTAGAGTACAGAACCAAAATGACAAAGAATGTGTCACTGTCCAATGAATGTTGCTCACTGTACGTTTCTACCAACACAATGCTTTGACTACATGCACTTGGTGGTATGCTACATAACTGATGCACACCACCGTTTTCATCCATTGGTCTGTTTTTGGGGCATCCTGCTGCTCGGATCCAATTGTTTTTAGTCCTGTGCGTGGTCAGTACAGTCATCTCGCTGTATCAGCTGATCCATATGCTGTCAGTATCCGATCTGCGCAATTACGGCGCCCTTCCGCACAATGTTTCAAGCCGAGAGCTTGTCCATTGTGAATGTATGAGGGAGGCAGACGGTGTGTTTATACTGATGAATAGGGATGCTTAAATATTCCTGCGTAGCGAGTGTGGCATTTGGCGCAGCCATGATAACCCGGGACGGTACGCGCTGTGTCTGACTTGTCCGTCCACTTGGCTGCAGGATGTGCGGGTGGCAAGCAGGAGGAACCGGCGTTTCAGCCCCAGGTCTACACCTACGTGTGCGACGTGGGGAAGCGCGAGAGCGTCTACTCCACGGCAGAAAGGGTTCAGCGGGAGGTGGGCCACATCGACCTGCTGGTCAACAACGCCGGCGTGGTGTCCGGCCACCACCTCCTGGAGTGTCCGGACGAGCTGATCGAGAGGACCATGATGGTCAACTGCCACGCGCACTTCTGGGTACGCCAAACGCCACTCACTCAGTCAGTCTGTAACGGAGTGAGCCCGTGCGTCTTCAGTCATTCAATACATGATATAGCCTACAGTATATTAGCATAAAAATCCACGTTCACAATGCCTGATAACAGATAACAATGGCAGCCTTTCGTTCATGTTTGCTTAAAGTAAAATTGGAGTAAATAAGGTTTACATCTTAAGGTAAATAAGGTCCTGACATCTTAAGTATGCCTATAGTTATTGTGTGTGTTTTCTTGGGGGTGACAGTTGGGCCCTATTGCTGTAATTTGGGGTGAGAGTGTGGCTGTGGGGCACATTGTCCTGAGAGATGTGTGCCCTGATTCGTCTGGGTCTCCAATAAAGAGCCACAAGTTGCTATGGCGATATGCCCAGTATCTAACTAAGGGTTTTATGCATGTGAGATCAGAGGGGCCTCCTCTGTGCCAGCTCTGTTATAAGGGGTATTGGCATTTCTGGAAATTTCTATTGGGGCTGGCCAGGATCCTGTGTTTTTTTAATTTTAATTTTAATTTTTGTAATTGTATTGTAATTATATTTTTGGAAATTTCTATTGGGGCTGGCCAGGATCCTGTGTTTTTTTTATTTTAATTTTAATTTTTGTAATTGTATTGTAATTATATTTTATATTTCAGTGATGGCTTTTCCATATTGGTGTGTCATAGTCCATGTTTTTAAGTAATTCTGAATCTTGCTGTCTGGCTAGCCTTCCTGTCTAGTCTCTGAAGTGTATGACTTAGTCCTCAGGTAAAGAATGAGAACCTTGCAAGACATTTTTAGCAAGACATCATTTTAATAAAGTGCTACATGGCAATAAGGGAGAAAAGTACAACCTTTGTTTTTGCATAAAGGTATTTGTTTGAAAACTCAACTCGGTCATAATTATGCTCCTGGTCTCGCTCCATACTTTGAATGACCGGGTGACGAATGACCCTTTTTCCCTCCCTTCCAGACCACCAAGGCTTTCCTGCCCAATATGCTGGAGATGAACCATGGACACATAGTGACGGTGGCCAGCTCCCTGGGCCTGTTCAGCACAGCAGGGGTGGAGGTCAGTACACCACAACTATGGTGACAGTCCATATGCTGTATTCCATACATCCTGTCACATCTCCAAATGCATCATTCCATATTCCACATGTCCTGTGTCCTATCAGCATAAATTATTCCACATTTCTGCACATTCTCTATTGGAACAGGGATGATAATAGGGTTGTGAGACGGTCATGATTTCACCGTACTCGAAAAAACATCAGCTCCACCAATTGGACTATGTTGATGGCGTCCAATAGAATCGACAGTTAATACTACTTTCTGGAAATTCCACAGGAATATTGGAACTCTTGCCAGAAAGTATCCACCAATCACTATCACTTTTGTTCTATTCATTGTAATGACATAACGATTGGTGGAGCTCTTTTTTGAAATTCTTTAATTTAAAAAAAAATAAAAACCTTGGTGTGTCACTTTTTCCAAGAGCGTCAAGAGTCCTGCGTTTGTCCTTTTGACTGCATGGTAATTTGCTGCAGCTGCCATCACAGATGGTGCGTTCTTGCTGCAGTGTCCTTATCGGGATGGAGGGAGCGGGGGAGGGGGGGGGCTTTGAGGCTTGTCTTCAGCACAGACTCTGAGAAGGTGCGCGCTCTCGCTTTCTCTCTCTTTCACAGGACTACTGCGCCAGCAAGTTCGGGGCCATCGGCTTCCACGAGTCGCTGAGCCACGAGCTGAAGGCTGCCGAGAAGGACGGGATCAAAATGACGCTGGTGTGCCCCTTCCTGGTGGACACCGGCATGTTCCAGGGCTGCACGATCAGGTAGGCCTCACCTGCAGGGAGAGTCCTTGTGAGACATTGGCTGAATTACAAACTGAGCCCTTGTGGACTCGTGGACTGTGGACTTTCAGACTCTAATGGCGTATTTCCAGGGGCAGGTAAGTCTGCATTGAGGCGGACTTTCAAAACGTGCGGGTAGAGGGTGCGAAAAGTCCCCATAAGAGCACTGGCCAAAAAACGCTGTTGTCACAATGGGTCTGCCCTAACCGCTCACGGACTTGACGAGAGCATGCCTTTAAGTCTACAAGTGCAGAAAGTGGGGATTCAGCCCAAGTCCGTAGTCCTGGCCTCTGGTCATGTTTGGGTCAGATGTTGAGCACTCCACGGTATGCCCATTGAATTGAATGCAACTTCACGCCCCCCCTCTCCTCCTTACCATTTCACATGATATTGATCTAAATGGAACGTTCCTCTTGGACGTCATGTCTAGATGATGCTGAGTTTCCGTAAGCTCTCAGCTGTGAGATTCTCCATCAGGCTAAGCTTCGTATTTCTGTCAATACTTGCATCTCTGCGCTGCAGAATAGCAACACAACAGTCCCTACTCCCTGTCTATAAATGCACTTTCTCATGAATTAATACTTCCCTTTTTGCCTTAGTACATATCTAGTGTGATTTAATATCTGCATGAAGGCCAATTTTGTTTTTTTTAAAAACATGCTCACGTTTAGCTTGCTATCACGGGTTTGTAACCCTTGTTTGGCGCCCCCTGCAGGAAGGAGATGGTGCCGTTCCTGCCCCCTCTGAAGCCCGAGTACTGCGTGAAGCAGGCTATGAGGGCCATCCTGACCGACCAGCCAATGATCTGCACCCCACGCCTCATGTACATGGTCTCCTTCATGAAAACGTGCGTCTCAATCGGCCTTGCTGCTGTTCGTTCGCTGTCCCAGGCCTGCTTTTATTCATGTGCTTGGTAGATGTATCAACCCGTTTGTGATTAAATGCGCTTACGTGCTTAAATGGATAATTATATGCACTTCTAAACCCCCCGCCCATATGTCTGGCTTTATATGAAGTTGCTTCACATGCTCTGATGATGAAATTCTGGGTTGTATTTTGAACTAAACCATGTCGGTTGAGGGATGCCAGTCTCCCCCTAGTTCTGGCCGAGAGACCCAAGCTGTGGTTCGTTGTGACCGATAACCCGATGACCTTGGCGTCTCGTCTCTTTTCAGGATTTTGCCCTTCGACGCCATCGTGTGCATGTACCGCTTCATCGGCGCGGACAAGTGCATGTACCCCTTCCTGGCGCACAGGAAGCGGGTCACCAACAACAACGAGGCCAAGACTGGGATGTAAGGGGGTGCACCATGACAACGGAGGAAGACCCGCCCCCCCATCCAAATTTTTACCCTATTACTGTTCCCTTTGGAAGAAAGCTATGGACTTTATAAATTATGTTTTATGGTTGTTGCTTTTTATTTTTTTAAAACAGCTGTCTCTCTGAACTTATGTTTGACAATTGCTTTGAAGTCAAAGGTTTTTAGTAACATGACTATTTAATGTGTTTTCCAGTGTTGTCAGATCTTTGTGGAATTGTACAGTATGTTACTGTTTGAACAGTACATTTGATCACTTCCTTTAGAGACATATTCTCATGAACATTCTGACCAATTTTAGTAGGAAGCTTAATGATAAAAGTGCCTTTTGGTCAGAACCCCCGTAATATAGTGATGTAAGCAGAACCACATCAGCAGGGGTGCAAAGCTAGTCCTGAGCTGTCTGAATCAGCCCTATCTACTGCATGCTGTGTCCTGTGTATTAGCATATTTTAGTGCATACTATTTAGTATGCAACATGCATTATGCAAAAAAAACATCCTCCATACTATTATCAGTGAAATACTTATTTCTGGGTTATCATCCTTTGATTTTAAGTACACTACATTTTGCTACAACAACTCAAGTATACTCGACAATCATACTCATCAGTATGGAAGGGTGTTGATTTGGACACAGCCCTGGAGGGCTGATGTGCATGCTCTTAATCTGTTGTACACCAATAATGTACTCTCCATACTGGTCCCAAGTTTTCACTGTAGGTACATGTGTGCATCGGAAACTCTTGAGCTGATCAAAAATGTAATTTCTGATTAATGATGAGACTACTTCAATAATTAAGTTAAATTCTGAATCGGATCGGTCGTCCCTGCCCCATCCCACGGTGTGTGTTTGGTGCAGCTGGTGTAGGCTTCAGAGCTCTTCCACATTTTTACCATGTTTTATGTGAAATTTCCTTGCCCTGAAATGTGGTGATCCATTTTAATGTGAAATGTACAGTATGTCCGTTTGTTGTTCCCAGTATGGAAAGAGAAATGCTGTTATGTTTGAATAACATGAATTAAATACTATATGTATTAGAAAAACATCTACATTTCATGGACTTCTTTTTTTTCCCCCTTCCCTGATAGTAAACCTAGAATCTCTGCCTCTTAATTGTCCACCACACCATTCAGTATGAAGCAAGCCTAACTTTCCTGGATTGTTTTATCACTGTGTAACTTTAATGGTTAACCCAGTAATAATGCATCAACAAAAATTACATCTAGTTCTCTCAGATTTGAAATTCTCCCTAATCCAAAGAATATTTCCTTTCTTAATATTCTAGAAATTAAGTAAAATTTGAGGTGAAACCTAAAAATCCACTGATAAATGCACAGAACAGCTCATAGCCCTGCTATCATTCATCACGTTAAAAAGGACAAAATGCAAGATTAATTTTTGTTTTCCGTTTTTTTTACTGTAAAGGGACAGCATGGTCTCCAATTTTTTTAATAAAAGTTATTTTTCAAAAGCACACACACGTATACACATACACACACACAGGCACAGAAGACACAAACATGCATAGAACAAAGGGCATAGTCAACACGCATAAGCGTACGCGCAAGCACACAGACACACGCACGCACACACACAAACGAAAACTCCTTCAGTCTTCTGCAGAACTGGAGACCGAGCCACGTCCGGACTGCCACGCCCACACTAAAGCCACGCCCACTCGGCGAGAGACTAAGATGAACACTGGGTGTATTCTTCCCTGCAGTCCTGAAGGAAGTGAAACACCACACAGGTTTTTCCACATTAATGAGGTCATATTTACTGTAGCCACTCAGTAACAGAAGGCTGGGCGTTACACAATGCATCCACAGCTGGGGAGGGGGGGGGGGCATTTCCTGGAGTCACAAACATAAACATCACTTTCACTCTATCGCTCTTTTTCTGAATGCAGAGATTATAAAAAAAAACTTTAAAAAAACCCCCACTCCAGTGATGTAACGATGGGTCAACACCACACATAAAATAAAATGGTCTTCTTACTTGACCAGGGTGGCGGGAGGTGAACCCAGGGACCCCCACTTCTCCTCCAGTAGACAGCATCTCCACATATTATGTCCAGCTCTTCTCTTTTCATTAATTTCATTACATTTTATTTAGTTTCTATTGTTTTGTTACGTTACCTATATGTCGTTGACTGTTTTTTTATTTTATTTTTTTTATATATTAGCATAATAAAGATAAGCAGGGTGACTAATATGAAGACAACAACTACAACTCACACAGCACTGGCATCGGTTCATTTCAAATACTCAAGCTTCGATATTCAATAAAGTAAAATAAAAATAAACAGGAAAAAAACAAAAACTACACTAGAGTTTTTTCTCTATAACTTAGTCTCTTTTTTCTCAATGACATGATATATATATTTATATATTATATATCTATATATGTTTTTTTTTTTTTTTACTATACCACAGGGCAACTACCTGGAGAAATAAAAGATTTTAAAATAATCACCTATTAAAAGGGGAAATTGTCTACTTACATTCAGTTCAATTTCCCACAATTTAACATGACCATGCATTGATTCATTCATGTGCTTATTTTTCTTTTTGTCTTAACTAAATTTTCTTTGAAAATTAGCGATACAATTTAACGTGTCAGGATAGTGTTGTCTTCACATAGACTTGATTTCACGGTATTTCATCTGTCCGTTTTGTGGTGGACGCCCACTCCCGTTGCGCGGTTGACAGCTTCATAAGGACGTGTTTGCGTCCGTCGGCACTTTTTTTGGGGGGGTGAGGCGTCTCCTAGGCGATGGCCTTTGAATCTTTATAGTCCTGAGTGGTAGTGCCTGAGTTTGACTGGGTACTGTCCCTTCTGTCACCCGGGTGATTCCCCTGTCTAGAAGAATGAGAAAGAGGGAAGGAGGGAGAGGGAGAGGGAAAGAGGGAGGGGGAGAGAGAGAGAGAGAGAGAGAGAGAGAGAGAGAGAGAGAGAGAGAGAGAGAGAGAGAGAGAGAGAGAGAGAGAGAGAGAGAGAGAGAGAGAGAGAGAGAGAGAGGGGGGGGGGGGGAGAGGGAGATGTTAATGAAAGACACGTTCAAATACAAAATCCACCTCGGAATCACGAGGTCAACATGAACCCGTTTCTTTTCCCCCCCACTTTTAAATTAGACAATATTTCACACGTGAGGCATAGACGCCTTGTTTTTAACACCACAATCGGCTGAACTACGGGTCACCAAAGTAACCAAAGTCAACTGGGACACCCGTTTTGAGGGCAGCGACGTATCCTATGAAACAGATCGATGTGCGATTGGCTATCACATCGCCCAGGGAGGGAGGGTTTCGGTCTCCGGCGATTCCCCCCAAACTCCACCCCTAATAGTGACTTGACTGATTAACTGGGCCCCTGAGACCGGCACCAGCTACAGCGCTACAGTCCCGCAGCTACAGCAACGGCACAGCTCAGCCCAATGCCTCACAGACTCAAAAGAAGCGCCGCCGTTTGGACAACTGCACGGATCTCTCTCCCTAAATGAAAACGTTCCAAGTTTCGCTGAAGAGGCTACACGGAATTCGGGGGAATTGCGCATGTGTCCGGAGGAGTGGGAACGATGCAGGCTATCGTAGAATATCCGAGGGGAAAATGTGATAAGCCTGAGATAAGCGCAGGGGAATTCACATTTCGCTGCCAATAAACCGATGATTAGTATGGGGGAGAACCCGCACCACAGCAGGCGGATGGAAATTTCACAGCAGATAAGGGTGGGCTGTTGGTCTGGTCTCCACCGGGGATATTTGCGCATCACTTGCTGCATACCAGTGTCGAAAGCTTCCGGTTTTACTATTACTCACAATAAACAGAAAATACACAATGAGTAGCCAAACCATACAGACCCCAAGACATAGTGCTTCAGACCAGACATGCTGTGCAATATTGGTCTTTTTGTACACTCATCCATTCCCGTTACTGATACTTACAACTCTGCTTGTGTGTATTGGTCTCCTGATCCATTCTCTACTTTGATTGGTCCATCCATCAGGTCCAGTCCTTGTTCAGACAGCTGTTTCAAGGCACTTAGAGCGGCCTGCGTGACACACACAACAGGAATCGTGAAGGGCGGACGCCTACCCCTATCTCCGTCTGCAAGGCGTCCTTGATTAGAGCAAATCTTTTTACAACACTTTCACTTTCTGGCGACGTAATCATGCCGATAATGTTTTTGAATGAATTAAGCAGCTTTGGCTACAGTTCAACTGTACACAGTGTGCATGTCAAGGTCTTGGCTCTTGGCACGAGTCCCCTCTACAAGTGAAAGTGAAGCACTTTGAAATTACTCAGCCAGAAATATAAAATGACTGTGACCAGTAAATGTTTTCTTTTCAGTGAAATATTATCGGTCATCGCCGTCTGATATTATGGCCATTCAGCAAAATAGAATTGAAAAACTATTTGTATGAAAACACCTTCATGAAACATACTAAATAAAGTGCAGTTTCATATTTCTTTTAGGTAGCCTATGATATCCATAATAAAATCTCTATATTTCACATTTATATTTATATCTATATTCCATCAATTAATAGGCTCGACGAATGAACAAACTTAAGTGAAGCTGTCAACGTTTCATGGTATTGAAATATAAGTGGCAACAGCTTTAATTAGCAATTATTACGGGACCGGGAATTTGCGGAAATCTTATTGTATTTGCACAGTCGTAATATGAGATGATATCGTAGGGACACTTCCCATAAATACTGCTGTTCTTCAAACACTCAGGAGAGCGCCTATGGCAGTAGCCATGCCCCAGTTATGGGAACTCCCTAAAAACACATCACTGAGGAGCAGTGGGAGAGGGGGTCCATGGATTGTTTTTCCTCTGGGGAAATTCCAGAACTCCAAGGTTGGTGAAATGTGACATCACACGGAGGGTAGAGTAGAGACCTTGACGGTCAGCGCCAGTCACCGGTCGGTTTTCTCCCCTTCCTTCTCAGACATTCTGCAATTTGGCAATTCCGAAGTCCGATTAAAAATGTGCAACAGAGCGAGGCAAATGACAAGGGAGATTAAGGTTTGTCTGCCTCGTGTAAGTAAGACTCACACAAAACCAACGGCATCAGCACCTTGCGGTACCAGGCAGTCGCATATTGATTAAACCAAACACAACTGAAAGCCCTTCGGACCTTTCAAGGTTTAAAGACATAGGCACAGACAACAGTGAGGAAAAGGCAAGTGCTCAACAAAAAAAGGGCTTTAGGAGTGAAATAGGTCCAATGTATGGCTACACTGAATGAGTTGTGCATATTATGCTTCATTCAGGTTTTATACATAATTCTTCAAAAACATACTTTTGTTTTCCCTGTATGCCTCCTGCACTGTTTTAACTGTTTGTTTCAATTCCATTCATCATGTGTAAAATAAAATGTATAGTTTATAGAACGCAGAGGGATTTGTAGGTCCGGTTGAAATAACATAAAACACATTTCCTGTCTGATTATATTAGGAATTTTTTAAACGTCAAAGTGCATTTCAGTGGAGGAGAAGGAGTGAGAGGATGGGTTTTATACGCAAATGACAGCATTTACTGAATGATTTATCAAGGTTTCACCGACGCCATGATGACGGATTCAAAGCTTTGGTCATCGGATCACCAAACGTCAGAATGCTTTTCTTGAATCTGCCCTTTATTCCAGAAGGAATAATGCTTCTTCGTTTGTAATATGTAATGCGTTTCCTTCCTGATTTCATCTACTTTCACATTACATTATTGCTTTTCTTAAGATTCCCTTATTATCCATAGCTCCCATATGACATACTATTTATTTAAACAGACAGGCAAACGAGGCAGAGTACCTCACCTTAAGGGCAAAATCTGTATTTCACCAAGAACTGAGCCCCCATCTCTATTCCGAATAAAAATCAATCGGACCCGTTACCAAACGCCACACAGCCACTCCTTGTATTTCAATGCTGTGCGAGTCTCTTGCAAGCACTGAAGCCAATGCAATAAACTTAGGTTTATTTACGCCCTCAAGCAGAGTGCGTACCGTCTGATACAGGTTTAATCTAAATGGGTGAGACAAAAACAGGAGGTGAATACAGTTCAGTTAAATGGAGTATGCACTTATCACGTATGTAAATAGAGGGAGTTTTATGCATTGATTACTATCATTTAACAAGGACACCATTAAGAATATTCCTCTGAATTACTTCTTATCATCCACTGAGAAAACAAACACGAGGCAGATGTCAATCAAAGTGGCGTACGGACGGCGGACGGGGGCTTCAATGCGCCTTGGTAGATTCGACATGTCTCTGGAACTCTACTGGAGGGATGACACCATTCTTCCAAAAGACATTCCCTCATTTGGTGTTTTGATGATGGTGGTGGAGAGCGGTGTCTAACACGTTGCATACGAGTTCAATTGGGTTGAGATCTGGTGACTGCGAAGGCCATAGCATGATTAGGCATGATTCTCATCAAACCATTCAGTGACCCCTCTCGCCCTGTGGATGGGGGGCATTGCCATCCTGGAAGAATCCTGATCACTCAGAATAACTTTGTATTGATTTGCAGTGACCCTTCCCTCTAAGGCAGGGGTGTCAAACTCCAGTCCTGGAGGGCCGCAGTGTCTACAGGTATTTGTGGTTTCCTTTCAATCAGCACCCAGTTAAAGCATTGAGAACAAGGTGTGTGGACTTCTTAGCCAATTAGTGACTTAAATTAATCACTTGTGCTTAAACGCACCAAAAACCAGCAGACACTGCGGCCCTCCAGGACCGGATCTTGACACCCCTGCTCTAAGGGGACAAGTGGACACAAACCATGGACACAAACCCCCCCCCCCCCCTCAACATCTGCATTAGTTATGTTTCTCCACTCATTTATTAAAATTTTTCCTTTAATTTGTCGCCCGTCTGTACGTATGAACGTCAGCAGGTTTCCAGCTGCATCGCACTCATCTTTGTCGCATTTCCAGATGCTATCACTCCGCCATGTTTTTCTACTCCGTGTCTAAGATTCCCTGAGGTGCCAAGAAAAACAGAGCATCAGTCAGTGCAATGGCGTGGGCGGGAATAATCTCCACAGCCAGTGCAATGCCCCCGTTAGGAAAGAGATTCCTCATTTCCGTTTCAACTCAGGGAATTTACCGGAATCAAAATGAAATGAATGAATTAAAAACACTTATGAGGATTTTTCAATTAATCAACTGAATGCACAATCAACTCCCTTAATTGAATGAATTCAAGGAATCGCCACAAAAGTGCTTTCCAAAGCCAGCATAAAGTCTGTAAGAATTTCTACAAACAGAGAAATACTGTAGAGCGCAGTTAATTTTAAAATGATCTTTTTTGCCGTGTCAGTTTGTTACTTAGAGACACTGCTTGGAGTCTGTATACGGATTTAACCCCAAATCTTCTCTCTCTCCTACCCACTCTCCCACATCTCCCCTAACAACCTACCCCCTGTAACTTTCAGGGGAAATCTCCGCACTCTCTCACACTCCTCTCTCTCTACCTCTGCTCACTCTGTACTTCCTCCTCCTGCATCTTTTGTTAATTTACCTATTGAAGTTGCCACCTCCACCTTTAACTCCTGCCTCTCTCAGTCTCTCGATTCACTATGTCCTCTCGTCTCCAAACCGGCCCGATCATCACCCCCATGCCCGTGGCTGACTGATTCTTTCCGATCCAGCAGAACCACGCTCTGCGAGCTGCCGAGAGAAAGTGGAGGAAATCCAGATCCCCAGATGATCTGGCCTCGTATCACACTCTGCTGGCAGCCTTCACATCAGCAACTACGTCTGCTAAGGCAACATTTTACCAGTCAAAAATTAATGCATGCATGTCTAACCCCCGTAAACTCTTTTCCACCTTCTCTTCCCTGCTGATCCCTCCTCCACCCCCCTCACCCTCTTCCCTCTCTGCCGATGACTTCCTGATCCATTTGAGGAGAAAGGTAGCCGTGATCCGAAACTCCTTCACACATCCGGTGACGCCTCATATGCCCCATAATGAACCCACCACTACATTTTCGTCCTTTAAGACTCTGGAGGACACAGATGTACTCCAACTTGTAACGCGCCAGCGTGCAACCACCTGCCCACTGGACCCCATCCCGTCAGCAGTCCTCCAGTCTATATCCGGTGAGGTCCTTCCATATCTTTCTTCCATTTTCAACACCTCCTTAACCTGTGGCTATGTTCCTGCTGTTTTCAAAACTGCCCGTGTTACCCCACTCCTTAAAAAACCTAGCTTAGACCCCTCTGATGTTAGAAACTATCGTCCTGTGTCTCTCCTGCCCTTTCTGTCCAAAGCTCTTGAACAAGCTGCCCTTAACCAACTGAACAACCTGCTCGACCCTCATCAGTCCGGCTTCAGAACCGGGCATTCCACTGAAACTGTGCTCCTGGCTGTGACTGAGGCACTCGCCACTGCCAGAGCCTCCTCCCTCTCCTCTCTCCTGATTCTCCTTGACCTGTCTGCAGCGTTTGACACGGTCAACCACAAACTCCTGATCTCCACACTAGCTGAGATGGGCATTTCTGGAACTGCCCTCTCTTGGTTTACATCCTATCTCACTGATAGATCCTACCAAGTCTCCTGGAAGGGCTCTGTCACTGCACCTCATCCACTTCTTACAGGAGTCCCGCAGGGATCTGTACTGGGTCCTCTGTTGTTCTCCATTTATACTAAGTCTCTTGGTTTGGTCATTAATTCACATAGCTTCTCTTACCATAGCTATGCTGATGACACTCAACTCTTCCTCTCTTTCCCTCCCTCTGCCCCACAGGTAAAGGAAAGGATATCTGCTTGCCTGGCTGACATCTCTGAGTGGATGTCTAGCCATCACCTGAAGCTCAACCTCGACAAGACCGAGCTGCTCTTCATGCCATACAAGACCTCCCCGCTCCTAGACCTGTCCATCACCGTCGACGGAACCATGGTGACCACCTCCCGCTCTGCAAGGAACCTGGGGGTGGTCCTGGACGATCAGCTGGACTTCAAAGAACACATCAGGGCAACGACACGGTCCTGCAGGTTCCTCCTGTACAACATCAGGAGAATTCGGCCGTACCTGACCACTTACTCCGCCCAGCTTCTTGTCCAGACCATGGTCACCTCACGCCTGGACTACTGCAACTCCCTTCTCGCAAGCCTACCAGCCTGCGCCATTCTGCCCCTACAACTGGTCCAGAATGCGGCTGCTCGGCTTGTGTTCAACCTCCCGAAGTTTTCGCACGTCACCCCCCTGCTGAGGTCACTCCACTGGCTGCCGGTCGTGGCCAGGATCAGGTTCAAAGTTCTGACCCTGGCCTACACTGCAGCCAAAAGGTCAGGCCCCTCCTACCTACAGGACTTAATCCAGCACTACGCTCCTGCTCGACCACTTCGCTCTGCTCTCGTCCCGACTGCGGAGCTTTTCCACCCTAGCTCCCCAGTGGTGGAATGAACTCCCCACTCTGCTGCGCTCAGCGGAAACACTGTCTGTTTTTCAGCGTGGTCTGAAAACGCACTTTTTCAGACTCCACCTCGACTAAAATTAAACCTATAGGGCCATTCTATAGTATTCGCTTCCTGTTTTCTATTTAACTTGTGTTTTTTGGTTATTAGTTCAGAATGTATAGCTGACTGTGTGTACTTCTCATGTTTATTACTAGGGATAGCTCCTACGCTGTGAGAAAGCTGTGCTTTGTCAGATTTGCTTTGTAGTCGCGTCAATGACCTTCAATATGCACTTATTGTACGTCGCTTTGGATAAAAGCGTCTGCCAACTGATTGTAATGTAATGTAATGTAATGTATATTAGTATCTGGCAATGTGAAGTAGGAGAAAAGCATTACGTAAGAGCAATCTGATAAGGGATTTAGAAACACTGAAAAAAGGGTATAGTAAGCACATTTAATTATGGTTGAGCAAGCTGTGCCTTCAACAAGACTGGGACTTCAGTAATTAAATAATTCTAAGCCCCTTGAAATTATCGAGACTTAAAAAGTTGGGACGTTTTTTGTTGTTGTTGTCGTTTGTGCTTGGTACCGTTGGCATGAATGGCCGATGTTACGCAAGCATTCCACAATACCAGAAGAAGACTTCAAGGCGCCACTTAATCGAGTGGCATCCCAAGCCCAGAATGAGGTGTTTGCCAAGAAAATTAATTAGAATAACAAAAACATCGGAGAACATTCCTATGCTCGCTGTGTGACTGCCCCCTCCTCGCGAGCGAGGAAACATGGCCTCAAGTGTTTTCTGCGTTTAGCCAGGACGGTCAACTTAGCAGGATCAGGAATAAGAGCTTCTCCAAACACTCTTCCTCTCGGAGAGAGAGGAAGAGGGGAACGCGCTCCTTCGGTAGCGAGGTCTCGGTTCGGCCGTGTGTGAAAAACACCAATGAAGCACCTTTTTAGGAGGAACGCGTGAATGCTAACTTTCCCCAAAAGGCACGGCCATTCCTACCATTCCCTGCTCCGCACGGACAACATTCCCAATTCCGCGCATAAAGGTCCGTTTCTGATTGCGGACTCAGCGGGAAAGACGGGAGAGAGACGTGGAGGGATGGGGAGAGAAAGAGAGGGGCAGGGAGCTCGGGAGGGTAAAACCCAGGGAGCCTCATATATTAAAATTAGATAACAAAAGGCATGAGATTTCCTGCTTGGATGGCCCCACACAATGCATCCCCTCATGACTGAGTAACAAGGGGATTATGCAGCAATTAATAAAACAAGAAAATGATAATCCCATTGTGTCTGCTTCAGTTAAACCGTTGCAATGTATTAATGGAAGGATAAAGTGACCTCTATTGGAGGCGTTTCGGGGATCGTTTATGGAATGTTGCAAAAAGCATGGCTCGGAGTCAGCTACTTGAACGCCAAACTGGACTACAATATAAAAAATTACAAACACAAAAATATCATATTCAAATTACAGACACAGATGTTCAACCAAGGAAAAACGTAAACATTGACTGCACAAGAAAACCAAATCTTATCATTTTGGCAATATTAACACAAAACTGGTCATGGCTGACTTAAACAGGTCAGTTGAAAGTTAACGTACCTGGTCATAGCCAACTTAAACATGTCAGTTGAACCATACTTGGTCTTGGCTAACTTAAACATGTCAGTTGAAACGTACCTGGTCATGGCTAGCTTCAATGGAGTTTCCGATGCCGTGGAAGGTCATGTGCACAGGTGAGAGGGTCAGGTAGGTAATGTGCTCTTTGCCATTCTGACCGTCGCTGTACTGCACCTGTACAAGAAAGACAGGTCTGTGTCACTTGACATTCCATCAAATATCCCACAACTCGTGAAAACGCAACATGCCATCCTGCTAAGGTTTAAAGGCACAGTCGTGTCAGTCAAGACCTTTTGTCTTTTATCGCAAAAAATAAATAAATACTGGAAATTTACTCAACTAAAAACACTCCTGCAGAGGTCAGTTTGTGTTCCATGGGATCGTAAAGGATTACTGCAGTGGTAACTAGAAGATGGCACACTCAATAGAGCGCATACCTCCGACAACACTATGCAATTGTCAAAAATGAATCCTTTCTTCCATGCCCTTCACATCAAGAGATGCATGCATTTTCATGACTATGTGTCAAATTGGGCATGAGATATGCCGGTTTAAATTCTAGCCACTTAAGAATTTTAGTCGGTTATTACAACACCACGTGGCCAAGCACCATATTTGTTCTGGAAGTTTCTGTAATTTTGACCCATTCCTCCTGACAGAACTGATGTAACTGAGTCAGGTTTGTAGACGCTTTTTGAGTTCTGCCCACAAATTTTCGATTGGATTGAGGTCAGGACTTTGTGATGGCCACTCCAATACCTTGACTTCATTGTCTTTAAGCCATTTTGCCACAACTTTGGAAGTATGCTTTGGGTCATTGTCCATATGGAAGAGCCATTTGCAACCAAGCTTTAACTTCCTGGCTGATGTCTTGAGATATTGTTTCAATATATCCACATAATTTTCCTTCCTCATGATGCCATCTATATTATGAAGTGCACCAGTCCCTCCTGCAGCAAAGCACCCCCACAACATGATGCTGCCACCCCCGTGCTTCACGGTTGGGATGGTGTTCTTCGGCATGCAAGCCTCACCCTTTTTCCTCCAAACATAACGATGGTCATTATGGCCAAACGGTTCAATATTTGTTTCATCAGACCAGAGGACATTTCTCCAAAAAGTAAGATCTTTGTCCCCATGTGCAGTTGCAAACTGTAGTCTGGCATTTTTATGGCGGTTTTGGAGTCGTGGCTTCTTCCTTGCTGAGCAGCCTTTCAGGCCGTCTCCTTCCTGAGCGGTATGACGGCTGCGTGGACCCATGGTGTTTATACTCGCGTACTATTGTTTGTACAGATGTACGTGGTACCATCAGGTTTGGAAATTGCTTCCAAGGATGAACCAGACTTGTGGAGGTCCACAACTTTCTTTCTGAGGTCTTGGCTGATTTTCCCATGATGTCAAGCAAAGAGGCACTGAGGTTGAAGGTAGGCCTTAAAATACATCCACAGGTATACCTCCAATTGACTCAAATAACGTCAATTAGCCTATCAGAAGTTTCTAAAGCCATGACATCATTTTATGGAATTTTCCAAGCTGTTTAAAGGCACAGTCAACTTAGTGTATGTAAACTTCTGACCCACTGGAATTTAATTAAAAGTGAAATAATCTGTCTGTAAACAATTGTTGGAAAAATTACTTGCGTCATGCACAAAGTAGATGTCCTAATTGACTACATAACACTACAGTTTGCTAACATGAAATCTGTGGAGTGGTTAAAAATGAGTTTTAATGACTTCAACCTAAGTGTATGTAAACTTCCGATTTCAACTGTAATTATACATAAAAATAAACATGCACTTGTGGTTAGAAACAATGTTTTCATCTAATGGCTTATCTATTTTTATCTTATCTATACGTATTCTGCAACCATCTGTTTACCATCCTCACAGTCTGTTCTCTCTGTGCCACACCACTGCTGCTGTTTTTATTACGTACATTTCTGTAACTTGCGAGTCCACGGCATGAAATTAAGGCAGAAAATTCCCAAGGGGACATCCGTCGTCCTTAATTACTGTGCTTCTCACCCAGTGCTATGGGATCAGTCTGGCCACACACATAGAGTCTATGTACAGAGGAGAGGCCTCCAGAGGCTGATCTGAGGTCAGTTAAGGTCGACTCACACGGCGGCGGTGCTGTTCTCCCTCTCTACCCCCTCCACTGAGCTACAGATAAACCTCACTCGTCAGATCTGAGGCCCCCTTAGAGGCCTGGAATACTGTATTATAGAACAGGGTTTTCTATAACAGAAAGGCATAGTTCTTGTACACAAGACATAAAAATGGTTTCCCACTAAAACGGAGCACTGCAACTCACAACTCTGATCTAGTTACATGCTGTCCATGCAAACCACATTCTACACATATTTCAGTTTAAAAAAAAATATATACGATTTTGCCGCTTAAATTGATATTGAATACAATGATACATATTGTTAAGCAGGGTAAGAAATTAACTTTTTCATCCACTGGCCAGTCGCTTGTGGATTCTAAAAATCACCAGCAATTTTTTACATTTTACCAGCCACATTACCTTTTACAATATAACACAGGCTTTCTAATATATATTTTCCAAACTACGAAAAACAATTACTTAAAATCGCAAGAAATGTCAAGCATGACCTTTGATACATTGTGGCTTATGTTTCCAAGAAAATTTATATAAGGCTCAAATAAGCAAAGAAAAAAAATAAAATAATGTTTTTATTTGAAACAAATAGATAAAAATAATTAAGTAAATGCACAAATATTATAACCTCCAGACATTGTCTGACTTGTCATGCAGGAAACAGCGGCTTTAGGGATAAAGTTCATCTTTACAGGCACACAGCCAGGAATAGATTTTCAAGCTATATCTGTGTTCGGGTCACAAGGTCAAAGGCCAAAGATAACTGCCTTCTGGACGGTTTTAGACTTTACAGTTGCTATAATGCCGGCGATTATGCAAGCACACGCTCTCCTACAGGTTTACACAGGATGCGGCTGATATAATGGTTAAGGTATGCGGTCAGCCTATCTATCAGTTGCTTGGCCTGTCCCCTTTACAGGGGGATGGGCTGACTGAATGACACACCTAATGCAAGCACGCGCACGCACACACGCACGCACGCACGCGCGCGCACACACGCACGCACACATGCACGCTCTCTCTCACACACACACACACACACACACTAGAGACATGCACAAACGTCACTCCATCTGCGTACACACACACACACACACACACACACACACTAGAGACATGCACAAACGTCACTCCATCTGCGTACACACACACACACACACACACTAGAGACATGCACAAACGTCACTCCATCTGCGTACACACACACACACACACACACACACACACACACACTCGCACTGACACACAATACTAATTAGAGACACACACACACACACACACACACACACTCGCACTGACACTGACACACAATACTAATTAGAGACACACACACACACACACACACACAGAGCCCTGACCACAGTGTAATGGCCTCAGAGCTCTCACCTGGAAGCCCTGTACGCGGGCCAGGTAGTCCAGTTGCTGGGAGGGCTGTATGGAGGTGCAGGTGAGGCCGGGGGCCCGCCCCTTTAGGCCCAGGGCCTCGGCCGTGGGGGACGTGCCGTTCAGCAGCAGCTCTCGGGCAATGGCCGCCGTGCTGCTGGTACTGCTGTAAAAGGGCCCCGCGGGCATGTAGCTCACCGGGGCCCCGGGGCCCGCCTTGGTCCGACTGGCCTCCATCTCCTGGTAAACGTCCGGAGACAGGTGCAGGAGTCCCTTTTGACCTGGGAGGAAGGGGGGTGATGACAATATTTTCTGAGTGATGTTTGACACAATGTGTAAGTAACGGGTGGACATTGTTCGTGAACAGCTCCCTTTTTATCATTTAGAATAAGGGTTCAAAGGAAGAAAAAGCCGCTCACTGTTTGGTGCAGATTCGGGGAATGTTGCCTTTTGTCCGTTCCAGCCTTTGTTGTCTATCAGCTGTGAAATTAACAGGGTGCGAGAGAGAGGGAGACAAAATACTGAATCAGAGCTGCAGAGATGCGTTTAATATAACACAAACACCTTAGCCAAATTTGTTTAGAAACAAAAAAATGTTTAAAAAAGAGCTTTTTTCACTGTTGTGATTGTGTACAGACTGTTAATGTCAAAGGCAAAGAAAGAACCTTGACTGTTGGAATCCTAAGCTAAGTAACCAATAGCAGTCGTTTGACAGATCCAAATAGGCCAATCAGAGCTCATTAAATGCGACTGTAATTATTTTAAAACAACCCCCCACCCGCTCAGCTCCAGCCCCACCCTGACGGCCGGAGGGAAACCCTATCAAAGCGATGGCGATGACTAACTGATGAGATGCGCGGGCACTGTGAGACACCTGTTCCGGAAGGTTCTGTGTGGGGGACGCGGACGCTCTGTAGCCCAGCTGTAACAGCATGGCTTCGGCCGCGTTCCGCTTGGACACTTTCTTATTGGGTCCCGTCCCTGTCGCCACCTCACTGCCCACTTTCACCTGTTCGGATGGAACGTGCACACAAGTTTATATACCCGCACGCACACACACGCACGCACGCACACACACGCACGCACACACCCAAACACAAGCACAAGCACAAGCAAACCACAAACACGTGCATATATGCACACGCACGCAAGTATGCACACAGACACACAACACACACAGACAGGCACACACAAATGCATACCACAAACACGGGACAGCACCTGTATTTCGGCTGCAAAGGGGTACATTTCGTAGGGGTTGCAAAGACATGGAGATATTTGTTCTCTAGCTTTAAACTAGCTAGAGAACAAATATCTCCATGTCATTGCCACCACACTTGTGCCTACATATGTGACAGTTAGTAGCATGTGGCAAGTTTGTGTGATTGACTGATCAGTTTGCTTGATTGGACACCTGCTTGTGACCAGCTGTTTAGGTTGCGTGCGATTGGCTGGTTACCTGCATAATGAACTCTCTGCGTCGGGGCATGCCTCTCTCAGACAGCAGGGTATACTCGGGCTCTTTCTCCTTCTTGGCCTGCTGGATCTGCGCCAGGCGGCTGATAGGGTTCATGCCCTGTCCGTACTCTGGCCCTGCCTGCTGTCAAAGACACCGCCTCCTTACACGCCACGTCAAGTCAAACTTACCTAACCTCAAACACAGCTGTCAACAATCTCACTATCACCACACATGCCAATGCCACCTCAAGTGGCAACGTCACCTCAGAGACCTCCATCACTATTAGTTCTGACATTCAGAGTGGTCTGGGTTTGTACCTTCAATATTGTCTTGGTTCAAACCTTCAGAATAGTCTTGGTTCTAACCTTCAGAACGGTCTTGGTTCTAACCTTCAGAACGGTCTTGGTTCTAACCTTCAGAACGGTCTTGGTTCTAACCTTCAGCATGGTCTTGGTTCTGACTTTGAGTGGTCTGGGTCCTTACCTTCAGTATGGTCTTGGGTCGTTTCTTGAAGTGTAGTTTGGGTTTCTCCACCACAGGGAGGAAAGGCAGTTTCTTCAGCTCCTGCAGGACGGAGAGCGCCGCCCGCTTTTTCGACAGCTTCTTGCTGTTCCCCTCCCCTTCGGACGTGAACTCGCCCACGGTCACCCGCGTGAGGAAGCTCTTCATGTGCGGGGGACCGTTCTCCTTAAGAACCTGAGGAGGGGAGGCAAGTGGTCAGCCTACTGCGATACAGTGGCTGTCAGTGCGGTCAAAAGTGTGTCATCGTCAATCAGGACATAATATGCAATCGCAGGCCTTCAGTATGGACTCGCAAAAACGTCAGGCTCTGAGCTTTTGTTGGTGAAAAATGAAATAAAAAATAAAATATGAGCAATTTAATTGTTTGCATGTGCTCCCTGCTCATTTTCTCCACCGCTTCAGTGCTCTGTCACACGTTCATGAATTTGTGAATTTTTCAGTTTCATAACCGACCTTACTGACACATTTAAGACATTAGCTAGAACAGCCTCTGTCTGGCTTACAGATACATTGTAACATTTGGATAAATGAATCATTAAATGCTTACACTGTACTACATGGCTACACGTCTTGTACCGTTCCATTCCAAAATTATAATTTAAACATGTTCCCGCATTGCGTTTCCGCAGTAACGGTGCGTATTTTCAGGGGCCTTGAAATGAAAAGGTTTGGAATCTTCTGGGTGAGAGTACAGTTACACTTGCTCTGCAGCACAGCCAGAAATCATCAATCAGTTATTTTTTGGTTTTGTTGGCTTTACCTCAAAAGTGACGGGCAGGTTCCTCTTGAGGGCGATCTCGTACACCAGGCTGATCTCCGACTTGCTGGCATCGCTGCTCTCCTCCGCCTCCTTCTTCTCCTCCGGGCCCTGAAATGGACGGGGTCACATTGGCGCGAGCTCGGAACTCATTTCCCGCTACAAAGCTCACCCTTCCCATTTCCAAACTCCTCCTTCCCGAAGCACAAAACGATAGCGTTTAACAACCACCGAAAGGTAACGGATTCTTATATTTCGGCTGTTCGTGTTAGTTGTTCCGGGAGTTGTCGGAGGAGCTACCTGTGGGGCCTTCTCTGGGATTGGCTTGTTGCGCAGGACCTGTAGGGCTTTCATGGCGGCATTGTGCCTGGCCGCTTGGCGGGTCCGGCCCTCGCCAATGAACTCGTTAGTCCCCACCATCAGCTGCACATAGAATATCTTGGGCACAGGGTAATGGTACCTGGAGGCAGGACACTATATATTACAAAGTATCAATTTTATGCCATGATTTTTTTTCATAATGCTTATAATGATCATGTGAATTTGTGCATATGCTCTAACTACACACAGAGTGCAGAGTATGTACACAAGAATTGCACACACTTACACATGTCTATATTTGTAAATTTGGTGACAGTTCAAAAAACAAGATCCCTCTCATTCAAATTAGAACAGCAGCACAATCGCCATCTCGCAAATTAATATGTTACACAACACATAAAGCCATACATTAAAAACAATTACTAAACAATGGCAGAGAAATCCAGTATAAGCTTACTGCTCAAGCATGAAGATAAGCCGCCTCACAATTAACACCACAAAGATAAACCCAGTTTTACAGATGTACAAACGACTCAACAATTTCCCGAAGAACTTCAGTCAACTGACAACTTTGCCATTCATGCATATAACCTACTGGACATTTTATTAATATATTATATAAAGAGAGATATCACACATTACAGTTTTGCTCTCACCAAACTATGAATGCAATTGTTCTTTGCGTTTTTGTACAGTGTTACCACAGAACTGTAACCAAATTTGAATCTGAGAAACTTGCTGGGTCTTCTTGCTATGAGTTTATTATCAAAAAGTGCACAATAGTGTGACCAAAAGCTTGGCTTTTTTTACCCCACCAAGGACCTAACTTGGCAGGAACTCAGCTTGGCTTCGGGTGGAACCTGTGGACACCCACTCTCTTGGACACCCACTCTCTTGGAAGTAGTTTCACAAGCTGAGTGTGAAAAGGTTTGAAGCATCATCACAAAGTTAGAGGTGTGAAACATGAACGTTCCAGGTTCCTGCCTCCACTTCCTGTCTCTTATCTATGCCTTCTGCTTTTTTCCCCATCTCTATATCCTGCATCGTATCTATGCTTCCTGCTTGCCGTCTCCACTTCCTGTCTGCCGTCTCCACTTCTGGTCTTATCTATGCTTCCTGTTTGCCATCTCCACTTCCTGTCAGCCGTCTCCACTTCTGGTCTTATCTATGCTTCCTGTTTGCCGTCTCCACTTCCAGTCTGCCGTCTCCATTTCTGGTCTTATCTATGCTTCCTGTTTGCCGTCTCCACTTCCTGTCTGCCGTCTCCACTTCTGGTCTTATCTATGCTTCCTGTTTGCCGTCTCCACTTCTGGTCTTATCTATGCTTCCTGTTTGCCGTCTCCACTTCTGGTCTTATCTATGCTTCCTGTTTGCCGTCTCCACTTCTTGTCTTATCTATGCTTCCTGTTTGCTGTCTCCACTTCTGGTCTTATCTATGCTTCCTGTTTGCCGTCTCCACTTCTGGTCTTATCTATGCTTCCTGTTTGCCGTCTCCACTTCTGGTCTTATCTATGCTTCCTGTTTGCCGTCTCCACTTCTTGTCTTATCTATGCTTCCTGTTTGCTGTCTCCACTTCTGGTCTTATCTATGCTTCCTGTATGACGTCTCCACTACTGGTCTTATCTATGCTTCCTGTTTGCCGTCTCCACTTCTGGTCTTATCTATGCTTCCTATTTGCTGTCTCCACCTCCAGTCTTATCTAGGGGTGTGTCCCAATTCTCAAAAAATGTACCCTCCTTTCCTCCAGTACCACCTCTCCTCCATGCCCCGGAAACCGATGTTGGGTATATTGTATACTGTACATGCAACTACTTGTACTTGAAACATACAGACAGTTCTGCATATTTCTGGGTAGGAGACAAGTGGAGGAAAGGAGGTGGGGAGTGAAGGATATTGGGACGCAGCTCATGTGTCCTGCTTCCTGTCTTAACATCCATCTTATCTAGACCTCCCATTCTCTGTCTCCGTGTCCCAGTTCTTTTCGACACATTCGGTTCCTGGTCTCAGACCCAGAGAAAGGTCTAAGCGCCTCATCGCTGTTACACAACCTCAGGCAGCTGAGATTCCGGCAGGACGCCCACGGAGGCCCCGCCCACGACGTACAGGAAGTGGCAGAGAGGAGTGGGAGGAGGAGATCACCGGGAGCCGCCGTCATGTCATTTCTCAGATCAGCCCCTCTCACCGCCTCCACAGAGTCCGCACAAAACAGGTCCAACTTTTTTTTTGGACAGGGATGGGGGCCACAGCGGGTCCTACACAGTCACCGTTTGCCAAGAAGTCTTCATAATACACCTCCTGCTGGGTTCCTGTCTGTGTTACAAAGGGGTTCTGTCTGCTCCCTCCTCTCTTCCTGTCCCGAAAATAAATACACAAAACCTGCAGTGCTAAATCTCCGTTGCACTTTGAAAGCGAGGATGAGGCTAAAGGTAGGTGGACAAAGGAGCTTACGGCTAGATATGATACCCATGATGCAACAGCATTCACCACTGCCACCATTGAACATAAGCAATGTACATACATGTACAAGCCTGATGATTAAAATGACCCACGCTTCTGAAGGTTAGATAAGTGTGAAAATGAGGCCCGTTCTTTCGGCCTGAAATGTGACCGAGCCTCTTCGGTCCAATTAGCGCTAACAAACCCAAAACGGCGGTCGGCAGCAGACAGCGACCCGGTCGACCCGCTCGGCTTCTCGTCCTCGACAAACAAAAGCGGGACCGGTCAGAAACCCTGTGTAAAAACAGCGGCGGCAGCCGGCTTAATAACGGAAACGGTCGCTACAAAACCACGGGAACCTTTTCGATTAATTTCTCATCCGAGATGGTCATGTAAAAACCAGCCGCTGCGGATCCCGCTGCAAATGAGTGGGTGAGCTACCACGGAAAAGCCTGGCTCATTTAAAACCTACTCACGTGAAAGGTTGGGCCTCCCGACGCAAAGATATCTTTAGCGGCTCAAGGTCATGGTTTAATGTGAGTAACTAGAGCTGAACATATTGTCACACCTATCTATCAGTATTCCACATCAGAAACCTGGGAAAAAGCTTGGCCTCCCTGAACAGGAGGCCGCAGATCAATTCCCCTCGTATGTTTTAGCATAGTCATACCACCGAACACGAGGCCTTCTGTCAATACATGCAAAATAAAACAAATATTAAAAGTCTTTTAAATTAATTTTGAAAACTCACTTCTGCGCACATCGTCAATGCTCATATAGATGATGTACACTTAAATGGACATACTCAATTTACGTCCAATCTTATGTGTTACACACACGTTCAACGCGTTAAAGTGTGGTACATCGAAACACTTTAACCAATCTGTATTCTGAATGCGCAATTCGCCGTTTCGCAGACTGTGGCCAAGACTGGATTCAGCTCCGATCCTTCTTCAGACTGGCAATGCACGTCCAGGAAATTTGTCTCATTATTCCGGTGATTGTAGTGCAATTTTGGGTGTTTTCACAAACGGCAAGCTACTACTCCTGCCGCCAGACAGCAAGTCGATGCGAGGACGCCCCCGGCCCTCGGATTAGAAGAATGGTTTTGGCAGAGCACGGGGTTGCAGCAGGGGTCCTGCCCAGAAGGCAGCCTGCATTTTTCACATCGTAATAGACGACCGCTCTGTTCCTCCCTCAGAAAACACCATAGAGGTCACTGGAGGAATGCAAAGTTAAATGTTTTCATTATGAAAGGCTCGACTGACTCTGACTGAAGGCTTGAGTGAAACTGAAGTTTTTTTACTTTTCTACTCTGTAGTTGGGAGAGTGCACCTGCCCCCGTGTAGGCCCTTTCTCAGAGAGGCTCACACGCAGTGGACGTCTGTCTCATGGGAGCGAAGTTTGCCTCACCAAACCACAGCTTATTCACGCTCATCATATTGTGCGTTTTCGCAGTCGGGTGTAAGCCAACTACATAAAATGATCAGTTCATCGATTGAATAATTACATTCTTTTTTGGAAAGTGGTGTTCTCCTTGATTCAGGGAAGACCATTAATTTAGGCCCAAGCACTGGACATGGAATATGGTTAATATGATTCATACCATCATTTTCGTTTGTAGCCTATGTTTGCGCAAACATTCGAGAGGTGGTCTATCAGCATGAGGCTCAGGAGCTTCCCTATGAGACGATGACAATGTTGAGTGCTCAGAGCTGTCTGGAACACAAATTCTTGGAAAGAGACTTACAATGAGTAACATCTTTGACCTCCTACATGTTATTTTTTAATTAAGGAATAGGCCTGATGGGAAGCAGAGAATCACATGACGCAGGCTCTGAGTCACGGCTGGGACATTCCAACAGGTGTTCCACTCACTCTCCGTTTATGACATCACAGAGGGCGAAAGAAATGACATCATTCTTGAGAAAGCGCTTGGCCTAAGCCTAGACCATTAATCAGAGACCACATATTCTGCTATCTCCAGTCAGAGTTAGTAAAACAGACTGTGAAGTATAACCACTTATCAGTGCCAGACAGCAAGTCAATTATCCATGTAAATAAATTTACCAGCTTGGTTCCAGTTTGTGCAGAAAAAAACACCCTTGTAAACAAATCTTAACCCATAAGGAATTCTGGGGATACAAGAGTCATCGTACCTCTGTCTGTCTATGTTAGAGCAAATATTGTCTATTATGATAAAACAGGTAATGAAGGAAATGGAAGCCCAGGAGGATAATAATAAAAAAAAATAAAACTTCATATTTGCATCTCAGCAATTATTGTAGTACCAATAAAAATATTTTATTATAGAGTGAATAGGCACCATTTTGTGCTGACGTTTCAATTCAATCCACTGACTTAAATCGCCTGAAGCCTTGCAGATCCTAACTTTACCAGCGACAAACCTGGCTTTCTAACCGACCAAGAAATATCACTAACCTCACCATAACAACGATCATCCTCAAATCATTGCTGTCACAATGTTACAGTAAGCAATAAACAAACCAAGCAGTAACACACCTGATTCTACTAATCAAGGTCCTTAACGACTCGTGGTTGATTAGTAGAATCAGGTGTGTTGCTGCTTGGTTGGAACAAAAGCCGACACCCACACCGGCCATTTCTGGATAAGATTGAGGACACCTGGCCTAGAGTGCCAATTCCCATGCTGGTCCCAACTCAAAAAGTTTTCCAAGGATGTGCTGCCCTCAAGTGGTGAAATAGGAAACATCTGCTTAATGGCTGCTCACGACTCCATATATCAACAACAGTTCTATCTCAATTCCCTTAGGCAGGTAGCATTTAATTTACTTCTTCAAGCCACTTTATTGATTCACTCACAACACGCATAAAACGAACCTCTAGTCTAGAACGTACATTTGGATGTCGTCTATGTATCCACTGCCCTGGGGTAGAACACATCTACAGTGAACAAACAATCCACTATGTGGAGGGAATCAAATGCAAATGGCCGACCAATTAGAGCAATCCCTCTGATTATGTGAAGAGACCAATCACAAAGACATTGACACCATGGCTTCCTTTAACATCAGCAGATGTTTTTTGCACAAGAAGCATATTCTGCCCGCATAACTATTTAATCTCCATAACTTTTCACATACATGTGAGACAGGCCCTGATTGGTCAGTTCCTCCAGACAAACAGAGTGTAAGATTCAACCTGCAGTATCTCGGCGCTGCGAGATGCCGTTAAGAGCGCATCTATGGGTCATGTTTGGCTGGTTACCTCTGGTTGAACATTCCTCTGAAGTTGTAGTTGGCTCTGTAGTTGGGCATGGGTTTGGGGTCCAGTGGTCTGTAGATAGCCGGCTCTCCTCTTTTCATAGCCAGCCCGTTAAGCTCCACCGTAGGGGTGATGCTACCTGTGAGACACAGAAAGAGGGAACCTCCACATCTCCTATAAGCAATAAACAAACATCGTGGCAACCCTTATTCCCATCTCTAATTACAAGCACTCGCATAATCTGGCAACCCTTTATCCCCAGCTCCAATTATTATTCTCCAACAATCTGGCAACTTTTGTATGTATTTTTCATGAACAAACACTTCCAATAACCGGAAACCTGATCTCCCCATTATGTTATTGTCAGTGGTCTGGGCATGCTCAGTGCTGTTCCTGGGTTACGCTCAGGGGTCTGAGCATGCTCGGTGCTGTTCCTGTGTTACTGTCAGTGGTCTGGGCATGCTCAGTGCTGTTCCTGGGTTACGGTCAGTGGTCTGAGCATGCTCAGTGCTGTACCTGGGTTACTGTCAGTGGTCTGAACATGCTCAGTGCTGTACCTGTGTTACTGTCAGTGGTCTGAGCATGCTCAGTGCTGTACCTGGGTTACTGTCAGTGGTCTGAGCATGCTCAGTGCTGTACCTGGGTTACTGTCAGTGGTCTGAGCATGCTCAGTGCTGTACCTGGGTTACTGTCAGTAGTCTGAGCATGCTCAGTGCTGTACCTGTGTTACTGCCAGTGGTCTGAGCATGCTCAGTGCTGTACCTGTGTTACTGCCAGTGGTCTGAGCATGCTCAGTGCTGTACCTGTGTTACTGTCAGTGGTCTGAGCATGCTCAGTGCTGTACCTGGGTTACTGTCAGTGGTCTGAGCATGCTCAGTGCTGTACCTGGGTTACTGTCAGTGGTCTGAGCATGCTCAGTGCTGTACCTGGGTTACTGTCAGTGGTCTGAGCATGCTCAGTGCTGTACCTGGGTTACTGCCAGTGGTCTGAGCATGCTCAGTGCTGTACCTGTGTTACTGTCAGTGGTCTGAGCATGCTCAGTGCTGTTCCTGGGTTACGGTCAGTGGTCTGAGCATGCTCAGTGCTGTTCCTGTGTGTCAGTGGTCTGAGCATGCTCAGTGCTGTTCCTGGGTTACGGTCAGTGGTCTGAGCATGCTCAGTGCTGTTCCTGTGTGTCAGTGGTCTGAGCATGCTCAGTGCTGTTCCTGTGTGTCAGTGGTCTGAGCATGCACAGTGCTGTTCCTGTGTGTCAGTGGTCTGAGCATGCTCAGTGCTGTTCCTGGGTTACGGTCAGTGGTCTGAGCATGCTCAGTGCTGTTCCTGGGTTACGGTCAGTGGTCTGAGCATGCTCAGTGCTGTTCCTGGGTTACGGTCAGTGGTCTGAGCATGCTCAGTGCTGTTCCTGTGTGTCAGTGGTCTGAGCATGCTCAGTGCTGTACCTGGGTTGCTGTTCAGTTCCATTTTTGGGGAGCGCGGGGAGGGCCTGGGTAAGCTGGTCTCAGTCAGGGCTTTGAAGGCGGTGGAGTGTTGGGCCTTTTTTATACTGGTCCCCTCCGCCTCCCAGGTCTGATCTCCCAGGGCCAGCTGCACTGTGAAGATCTGTGGGTAATTCACACTGTCACCAGCGCAATTCCACCTTTACCCCTTAAGTACCATGGCATGCACTGCCAAAAATGTCTGTCTTAAGTGTTTCAGTCTTGTAATGAGACTTAAAATCTTATTTATTTTATTTTGAGTAGAAAAAGTAGTTTATTTTTGCACAAAGAAGCCTTGACCAAAGAGATTGGTGGAAATGATTGGTTTGGCTGGAGCCAACACGTTTGCACAACATTTAACAAATCTGCCTTCATGAAATCTGCCCCATCCAAGATTCAAACTGGCAAACTTCTGGTTAAAAGAAGTCCCATTTCCCCTCACACCTATACCAACACTGCTGCTGCAGTCGCAGGTCTGCTTTTATAAAGAGGGAATATGGTGTCATGTTTAGCCTCCTTGTGGCTCTCTAATGATTCAAGGTCTGTCTTCTAAAAGGCCATTTTGGCAAAAACGGCTGTCATAGCAACAGGCGCATGAAAGCTGACAACACGTGTAACAAAGGCGAGTCTGTGCGTCTGCGAGACAGGAAGCGGGCAGTCCGCCGCAGGCATTAACCTTGGCGTGGGCCGGCCCCCGTTCGTTCAGGAGTTTGTATTGGGGCTGGATCCTGTTGAAACGGGCCAACTCATTGACCAGGCACATGGGCGTTTTCTCTTTAGGGTTTGCCATGTAGTCCAGGGGTGAACCTGCAGGCACAGAGAGAGGGAGAGACAGATGATTGTGTACTCTTATCTGGCAGATGTATCCCTCAGTATGGTGTGCATACCTACTGAACTGCCATTTCCTGGCAGATACAGTGCCATACATAATGTTTGGGACAAAGACATTTTTTTTCTTGATTTGGCACTGTACACCAAAACCTTTGATTTGTAATTAAAACAATTCACATGTGGTTAAAGTGCAGATTCTCAGCTTTTATTAAATGGCATTTTTATATTCTGTTTTGTTTTTTTATATTTGCCATTTTGTTTTCACAATATAGAAATTACAGCACTTTTACTACAGTCCCCCACATTTCAGAGCACCATAATGGCTGTGGCCATGTTTCTGATTAGTCAGGTTTGTTTAATTGCTTCCTTAGAGAAAGTATACGAGAGCTTTTAGGATCTAGTCTTTATTCTAAACTTCTGATTGCCTTTGGCGTCTGTTATTGGTGTTTGTCAACACAAGGACAGGAGTTGAGCCAATGAAAATCAAGGAAGCCATTATGAGGCTGAGAAATAAGAGAGAAAAAAAAAAAAACTGTCAGACATAGGCCAAACCTGGTACCTCAGTACGGTGTGCATAGCTACTAAACCACCCTTACCTGGCAGATATCTCAGTACTGTGTGCATAGCTACCGAACCACCCTTACCTGGCAGATATCTCAGTACTGTGTGCATAGCTACTAAACCACCCTTACCTGGCAGATATCTCAGTACTGTGTGCATAGCTACTAAACCACCCTTACCTGGCAGATATCTCAGTGCTGTGTGCATAGCTACTGAACTGCCCTTACCTGGCAGATATCTCAGTACTGTGTGCATAGCTACTAAACCACCCTTACCTGGCAGATATCTCAGTACTGTGTGCATAGCTACTAAACCACCCTTACCTGGCAGATATCTCAGTGCTGTGTGCATAGCTACCGAACTGCCCTTACCTGGCAGATATCTCAGTACTGTGTGCATAGCTACTAAACCACCCTTACCTGGCAGATATCTCAGTACTGTGTGCATAGCTACTGAACTGCCCTTACCTGGCAGATATCTCAGTGCTGTGTGCATAGCTACTAAACCACCCTTACCTGGCAGATATCTCAGTGCTGTGTGCATAGCTACTGAACTGCCCTTACCTGGCAGATATCTCAGTACTGTGTGCATAGCTACTGAACTGCCCTTACCTGGCAGATATCTCAGTGCTGTGTGCATAGCTACTAAACCACCCTTACCTGGCAGATATCTCAGTACTGTGTGCATAGCTACTAAACCACCCTTACCTGGCAGATATCTCAGTGCTGTGTGCATAGCTACTAAACCACCCTTACCTGGCAGATATCTCAGTACTGTGTGCATAGCTACTAAACCACCCTTACCTGGCAGATATCTCAGTACTGTGTGCATAGCTACTGAACTGCCCTTACCTGGCAGATATCTCAGTACTGTGTGCATAGCTACTAAACCACCCTTACCTGGCAGATATCTCAGTACTGTGTGCATAGCTACTAAACCACCCTTACCTGGCAGATATCTCAGTGCTGTGTGCATAGCTACCAAACTGCCCTTACCTGGCAGATATCTCAGTACTGTGTGCATAGCTACTGAACTGCCCTTACCTGGCAGATATCTCAGTACTGTGTGCATAGCTACTGAACTGCCCTTACCTGGCAGATATCTCAGTACTGTGTGCATAGCTACTGAACTGCCCTTACCTGGCAGATATCTCAGTGCTGTGTGCATAGCTACTGAACTGCCCTTACCTGGCAGATATCTCAGTGCTGTGTGCATAGCTACTGAACTGCCCTTACCTGGCAGGTGTATACCTGTGTAATGGATGCGTAGGTATGGCCGGGTTTACCTGGAGGGTTTGTGCAGGGTTTTGTGAACACGGCGGACTCCACGAAGCCAGGCCCCGGGCTGAGGCATGCCGGCGCAGGCGGGGTAGGGGGCGGGCCCGTGCCGTTGACGGACGGCTGCAGACCCATGGGGCCCAGGCTGGGCGGGGCCGCGGAGGGGGCGACGGGGGAGTGGCCCGGCGCAGACACAGGGGCTGCCATCTGCACTTTCACTTGTGCCATCCTCTACACCTGCCAGGGACCACGCCCCAAATCACGGATCAAAGCAGACGCGTGTCGAAAACGGGGGTGGACGGTGGACAACTCTTCTACTCTGTTTCACATTTAGAAATCACTATGGCTGGGTATAGTTTAGAAATTTTTGATACCGGTTCCGATACCGATTTGATACCGATACCAATACCTGGTATTCGATACCAATACCAAAACGATACTCTTTTCTTTTTCCAGTTTTCGATACTCGGTGCAACGATTAGTAAAATACTCGCATAACAGTCCTGTTAAACCCTGGTCTAGACTGACCCTTGCTCTGTGCTGAGGTTGGTCTTTCATCTGGAGGTTGTGAATAACAAGAAAGTCAACATTTATCTGCCTGCCAGATCTGCTGCTGGTCTATAGGCGGGAATGGCGTGAACAATGAGTCTTTATGCTGGCGAGATTTGCTCATTGTCAGTCTGTCTGAGCTCAGCATCAAATAAGGGAGTCACATTGTCTGAGCAGCCAGGAAGGAGTGATGGCATTCCAACACAGGAAGATCAAACGCACACACACTCAGTCACATACACACAAGCACACAAGCACACATGCATATGCGTGTGCGCACACACACATTCTGACTCACTCTCTCCTAGTCACACCCACAATTGACATAGTTAGGCTCCCACATGTCAATCAGACCACATGGGCTGACCCATGGGCTGATCTCACCAGGCCTCAGCCACAATTAGCAGACCAAACCCAACCCAACCGCTGTCCGTTACCACAAGCCAACACACATTTCTGTCATATTATAGAGGGTAGAGGGGTTGCAAAAAGGTCATTAGTAAATGTATTTTGACAGGGAGCATTGGTAGTTATGCTATTGGAGATTGTTATACAAGCTATTTTCATTACTATTTCCTGGTTCAAGTGCCATCAATTTACGTACAACTTTTTGTTTGTGTTGGCCTCTCCCCTGCTGGTGTCTATCTCCACCCCCTAGTGGCCACGCCCCCTGTTGGCCCTGACCACTTCCTCTACTGACACTGGCCACACCCCCTGCCTCAAATCAATGCGGTGAGATCTAGTGCAGGGTGTGCATGTCTCTATACGTTCGAGTGCGCAGGCAACTCATCCAAGCTGCATACTAGAGTGCCTACCACCGAGCCTAGCCCACTCCTCTACAGTGAAGCTGCAGCTCCGGTATGTTTTAGCTGTACTGTAAATGAAAACCAGACACATAATAATGACGGTAAAAAATGTCCCATGAACAAAGGAAACCAGAGCATTTGTTTTTCTCCCCTTCTATCTTCTCCTAATCTGGAATGCCCAGTGTGTACTCGCCCAGTGTGTACTCGCCCAGTGTGTACTCGCCCAGTGTGTACTCGCCCAGGGTGTACTCGCCCAGTGTGTACTCGCCCAGTGTGTACTCGCGCTCATTACTACAACCTTCAGGGCTCTACAGTGCTCCCATTTTAGGAGCATTTGCTCCTGAAAATTGATATGTGCTAAACTGGAAAAATAATTTAGGAGCACATCTACTAATTGGGGTGTTTTTTAAGGTTAGGAGCCTATCTGCTACTTGGAAAAAATGTTAGTGTAGAATCCTGACCTGTGACTTCCAAAGAGCGCAGACACGCGTGTGTGGTCCCCTCCAAAGCAGGCGATGCCACACCGCTGCTGCTTTTGACTCAACAGGGCCTTAGTTAAGCTTACACAGACACTGTGTCGGAGGAGGAGGACACTCCCTGTGTATCTCAGCGCAGGCAGTCAGCGGGCTCCAAATTTACCAGATGGGGGTCACTGGTGCGCGATGCGTCACGGACCTCCCACAAACCAAAATGAATATTTCACATTTTTTCAGGCATTTAGCAGACGCTCTTATCCAGAGCGACTCACACAGCTTGCATTCTTTTACGTGCTATCCAGTTATACATCTGGATATTCACTGAAGCAATTCTGGTTAAGGGTGCAGCGGCAATGGACCTGCAACCTTGGAGTTGCAAGCCCGGCTCCTTAACCACCGTGCTACACTGCTGCCTACAAAATGTAGCCTTGTATTAGGTCAGGGTTGCCAGCTCTCACGCTTTCGGCGTGAGACGCACGTTTTCAGGCTGCGTCTCACGCTCTCGCACCGACCAAATGCGGCTCACGCCAAATAAAAAGGCCGCAACGAAAAACAAAGCCGCTCCCTGATTATGTACCAAACGAATCATGTATCAGCTGGCAGGACAAAGTGAGATCAGTTCATAAACATTACAGAGAGACTGTCGATGGAGCACCGGTTTGGGGGGGGAGGGGCTGGTGCCAATCTCAATCGCCTGACCCCGACCCCGACCGCCCCCCCCCCCCGTTCGAGGATACCTATTGCACCATCACGCCCGCCGTTGCCCGCGACTGCAATAAATCTCACTCCAGTCAGCTCATGGAAGCTGGCAACTGTATTGAGTACAGTCAATCACGGGATGCCCCGCAGGGCTGCCGGCCACTGTCCCAGTCCAGATTAGATACGAAGATACGAAGATTAGATACATCCTGACACACTAGAGCACTTGCCTTAACAGGCGCGAACCACTCAGCTGTCCCCCAGGTCTGTTTTTAAGGCACTTTAGCTCCTTTTCGTTATTACCGTTTCTCCCCATTTTAAATTTTGGAATTGCATTTGAGGGCCTACTTCTTCACTGAACCCTTCTCCATCGATTCAGGCTCTCTGCCAGGGCCATTCCCAGCTGCCACTTCCTTACCCCCCCCCCCAATCCCGCCATCTAAAAGCCCGCCAGCCCCAACCCCGCCATCTAAAAGCCCGCCAGCCCCAACCCCGCCATCTAAAACCCCGCCAGCCCCAACCCCGCCATCTAAAACCCCGCCAGCCCCAACCCCGCCATCTAAAACCCCGCCAGCCCCAACCCCGCCATCTAAAACCCCGCCAGCCCCAATCCCGCCATCTAAAACCCCACCAGCCCCAATCCCGCCATCTAAAACCCCGCCAGCCCCAATCCCGCCATCTAAAACCCCACCAGCCCCAATCCCGCCATCTAAAAGCCCGCCAGCCCCAATCCCGCCATCTAAAACCCCACCAGCCCCAACCCCGCCATCTAAAACCCCGCCAGCCCCAACCCAGTGTGCATCCACTCACTGGAACAGCGAACAGGATGTGCCAACTAACCTGACCCAGTTCTCTGCTAGGGGTGGGGGGAAGAATTTGAAACTGCATAGTATTGCGATACTTTCTTTTCTTCTGCGATGCAGTATCGATACAGTGGCGGCGCAAAGTATCGATATTTTATCTAAATAGACGCATGTTTTATAGCCTAATGCATGTTATTTTTATGTTATGATTTCAATACATGACGCAGAGGCAAAGAACCACCCTCCATGGCGTGCATTAAAACAAGAGCATTCACTCATTTTCATTCGAGGTTTTTCCATTTAAAATGAATGCTTATTAGCAAGAGGTGCCGTTTCCCTGGCAACACGAGGGTTAGACTAATATCTGGAACACAACCACTCCCATTCCGCAATAAACATTTGTCTACAATACAATGGAAAACATTACTTCACAATTCCAGCAAATCGCCCGAACCGTACTACCTAGCGCCTATATGATCACACTTGCTAAATTGAATAAATATGGAACGTTTACACTAAACTGTTTAGCTTGCTCAGTGTTGATGTAACTAAGATATTTAATGTAAAACAAGAGTTGCAAATTAATTGATGCAAGGCGTTTTATTAAAAGGGGTGTAATGGGATTTGGCATATTTTTCTTCTTAGGCCTATGATTTCACCGTTTTACTGCAGTCAAATGGAAAACAAACAAATAAAAAAATAGCAATATATTGCAGAATCGCAATACAAATTGCAAGCGTATCGAGAAAACACAAAGAATCGCAACAGTATCGTATCAGGACCCAAGTATCGGGGTAACAGCCTATCGTATGATTCCCACCCCTGTTCGCCGCTGGGCTCTCGAAGGCCTCACCTGCCACAAGTAAAACCCATTCTGATTTTTACAGTAGTCTTGAGGAAAGTTTAGGATCACTGTTGGCAAATTGTATTGTTATCAATGTAGTCTCACCACATACGGAGCTTTGGAGGGCAGTCCATAGCATTCCCTGGACACAATAAATCTGCATGAATAACCATCATTAAAAAAACTATACAGCATGGTGCGTCTTTTATGCAAAATTATACATAAAAGTACAACCCCAATTCCAAAAAAGTTGGGACAGTATGTAAAATGCACATAAAATCAGAAAGCAGTGATTTGTAAATTCCCTTTTACATATATTTAATTGAAAACAGTACAAAGAAAATGTATTTAATGTTTTACCTTATCAACATTATTGATTTTTGTAAATATATGCTAATTCTGAATTTGATGCCTGCAACACGTTCCAAAAAAGTTGGGAATCTCAAAAAACACCCGTTTGCCATTCCACAGGTAAACCGGTGATGTTATCATGACTGGGTATAAAAGGATATCAAAAGACTCTTGATATTTTATTTTCAGGTACTCTTAGAAGCGATACTATAACCTTGCTGCATTTGAATGGATCTCTATGGGAATTGGGGGGTGGGACTAGATTTAGCTGTAAATTACACTGGAACAGTATGGAACACATGGTTGGCTAAGTCCTCAAGGGTCTGACGTATCACTCAAACCATCACTCTGCTGCCAGATATGCAGTAGATATGGATGGATCATTTGAAGGGTTGTTTCTTCTGACTCATTTTCCTATTGAACTAAGTCAGGTGAAACAACCCTCCAAGTGATCCATCCATATCTACTGCATATCTGGCAGCAGAGTGATGGTTTGAGGCTCGTTTGATACCTCAGACCCTTGATTACTTACAGCCACTCAGCCAACCATGGATTCCATACTATTCCAGTGTAATTTACAGCTTAATCTAGTCCCACCCCCCAATTCCCATAGAGATCCATTCAAATGCAGAGAGGTTATAGTATCGCTGAAAATAAAATATCAAGAGTCTTTTGATATCCTTTTACACCCAGTCATGATAGCATCACCTGTTTACCTGTGGAACATTCCAAACAGGTGTTTTTTTAAACTTCCCAGTTTTTTTTTGTGTGGTATATTTACAAAAATCAATAAAGTTGATAAGGTAAAACATTAAATATATTTTCTTTGTACTGTTTTCAATTAAATATATGTAAAAGACAATTTACAAATCACTGCTTTCTGCTTTTATGTGCATTTTGCATACTGTCCCAATTTTTTTGAAATTGGGGTTGCACAAATGTGTAGACACATGCATGCTCAACTCCCATCACAGCATAACTTTGTAGATGGCATACTTGCATCTATACAGTAAATACAAACCCAGTTGAAAGGATTTTTATGCCTACCACTCTGACAAGTTCTATTTTGACTTCGAAGCGAACTAACACGAGAGCATTTTGTAAGCAGTACCAAACTTTCGAGAATGAGAGAGAGACAACCTTACATGCCAATCCCAAGGCAAGGTCACAGGTCAAAGTTCAAGATTGACAGACGACTGAACTAACAACACGACTTAGCTAGGCCTACGCGTGGACCTTTTAAAAAGGCAATTATCTAAATTAGAAATATGAATTACCTTTGCAGAGAGGTGTACTCAAAAATACACCTTAAAAATATAATCAGGGCAGTAACAGAAGAATTTAAAGGTCACATTTGCTTGTTTAATATTACATTATGGATATTTGAATTTATTTGTAATCAATAATAGCACAAAAAATTACTCTGGGAAGTTAACGTTAGTTATATTGCATTCGTCTTCTGGTGTCATCACATCTACCTCTATGCTGGTTCCTAAAAAAATGTAGCCAGCTTGTTAGTTTTGTACAGATGAGCTGCCGTAGCTGGGTGTTTTCTTAACCGTAAAATTTGGGCTAATCGTCTGTTTTGGTGCTCTGGTTTTGAACAAGGTGAATGCAAACAGTTTTCCCAGGCCATCTCGCAGAGTATAGCTAACGTTAGGTCATATTTTGCACTAGATATGGCTAGTGAACAAAATGCAACCAAACAATTTGAGGTTACTCACACACGTTCTCTAGACTATACGTTTTTTCTTTGCAAGTGACCTTAGATGAAAGCAAGCACAATGCTAGTGCAATACTACTCTAAATAAACACACGCATCTCAGCAGAAAATACGTAACGTTATTTCTCAGATCTGAGAGAAACTCGCCAGCTAGCTTAGCCTAGCAACAACATCCATTGGAATTGTCTACCGGCTCGTTCACTGACTTGACAGCAGCATTTGGTTGAGATTATGATGTGCGATTGTGCGATCCTTTTTACGATGCGTTGCTAGCAATCGCCTTTACCTCGCTGTGGGAAACTGTCAACAAATGCAGGCGGATAAAATGAGTATATATCATTATATCCGCGTTAAACCGTGACATTAAGCTAGCGTAGTACTGTTACATAGCTTACTTGATGGCTAGCTGGCTAAAAAGCGACATCATGGCTGAAAATCAACCAAACAACCCACTCCGCTCCGCTTGCATCTTCCAACCCCCTCCGTTCCATCCTCTATTTCCGAGTCGTCGGGGGTTTAACATACTATATCGACAACACAATATAAAGCTTCTGCATTTACAGGAACGGTTAAACCTTTAGATGCCGTGTGAATGCACATTCAATTACAATATTTTACCTTTTTTCGAGGGACAGACCCCAGTTACACCTCCAACATTGGCAAACACTAAAGAGAACTGATAGGGTGCTGGGGCAAACCATTATTTGCTTTAACGATTTGACTGAGTAATTCCCTAAGTAGGCTACCAGCCACACGAAAATATGAAATTGTGCTTAATTATAACATTGAAAAGGTACAATAATCGATAAGTGCATATCTATTATATAACTGCAGTAAAATAGGAAACTAACACCCCCTTAGAAAATACGAATGGTAAAGTCGGGTTTCCTTCTAGTGAAAGTGGACAGATAATATAAATGAGTACTCTCGTGCTTTAGTGATGATGGCATTTATGATTTTGTAAAGGCTACAGTTTAGTGTTTGATTTCAAATTAAACACTCTCATATTAATGAGACTGAATATTTTCTCTGAAATACTATGGCAAAAATGCCAATCCTGAGATAAGAATCTGATGTGTAGGAAGCCTATTAAGCTGCATATAGCTTGCGAATATAGCTTATCGACAATAAGAAATGTATCATTCTCGCTCACACGCAGGTATTTTTTATGATACCACACAACGCGTGCTAAACGCATTTATTTTACTGCTATGCCCAATCGTCAAATAAGAAATATCTGGGGGAAACTCAAAGGGCATTCGAGGTCTTTGCGACGTGATGCTATGCTCCAAACATAATAATAGGCTAATGCATGAAAAAAACGCGCGCACTTGTCACAGAAATATGAACAGCGAAGTGCTTTAACGTGACCAGCATTTGGCTGCTATAGCTACTTTCAGCTAATGTATCACATGGAACCATTTTGGCCGATTTTATATCTTATATCAGAATTGGGTGGGTGGATGAGATGTTGCATACGAATGAGAAAAATGCGATGGACTTCGAAAATATTGATGCAAAATGTGCTGTATTACCTGAATAAGTGATCCAAACAGCTCTTCGTCTTTCCAGCAGGGGGCGCTGTGCCTGTCACACTATAGCTTCACCTGACGAGACCCCGCTACCTAGTACCCCTTTAAAACGACGAGATGGCTACCTAATATACGAACGTATATGTAGCCTACAGATCAGTCATATAAATTGAGCGTGTGAATTCGATTTGATTATAGGATTTTATATGGACAGAAGAAAATAAATCAAACGTCAGTGGATTACATGCACCATGAATAGCCTGGTATCCCTAGACTGTGAATATTCTGTGCAATTCCTGCCCCCCCCCAACCCCCCCCCACCCGGCTTGAGCCGGTGACGTAATGTCATGTGCATGCCCTTTCCATCTTTTTGTCTCTTCATTTTTACTGTTACTCATTTCCATTTCTGCGTGCCCAAATAGCCTACACACGTTAATAATTAATAGCCAAATATTTTATATAAATTATGTGCGCGCGTGTGTGGTTTGTTAAATCCCATTCCTACCCATTTAACAGTACTTTATCAAACTCTTACAGGTTTTCAGGTCAAAAACAGTGAGCACAAGGACACTAGCAACTTCCAAGATAGCCTACTCTTTTCCTGTCCTTTGATCAACACCCATGTTTTAAGCTACCATTGACATATGATCGAGTTACAAAAAGGATTTTGTGGCATAAATAAGTAGGCCTAGACTGTTTTCGTCATCATTGGTAAAATCGTAGAATAATCCTTTGCTAGTGGATTGTCATTTATTTTAGCTTGAGCAACAATAACAGGCCTGTAAGAATAAGACCATTGTACACTAATTTGGCTAACAGGCCACACTAGTTTATTACTTTTGAAGATTAGTGCTGGCCCCAGCCTCGATACAAAACAGTGTATTTAGGCTACAAAGCAGAATCTGGTTGAGATTAAACTGGTAGACGACTCTCCTAGGCCTATATTGGTCTGTTGAGAAAGGTAGTTCAGTATGAAGGCTGCGAGTGGCCACTTTTAAAAACTTCATTCATAAACCTGACACAGCCTGCTGCTTATCGTTCATGCAGGTTATGCAACAGTACACACACACACATAAGCATCACGTATCTCGCGGCAGAAGTTATAGGCAGTCAGAGGGGCAGTAAAATATTATTTGTATAGCCTATTACATAGGTGATAGGCCTATGTGAAAGTGCCCCTATGCGTTTCACCAAACATAGATTCAGTCAATTCAATGTGCACTCTCCTCCCTTTCATCAATGAATGGAACGGACCATTCACCTCTGTCAGTTCAGTTGTCCTTGAGGCGGCCATGATGACCCACACTGGTACAGGCCTAACTCAAGAAATCTGCATGGTAGATTTACACTGCCTGGCCAAAAAAAAAGGTTGCACACTCCAATATTTTGTTGGACTGCCTTTAGCTTTGATTACAGCGTGCATTCGTCGTGGCATTGTTTCGACAACCTTATGCAACGTCATTTATTTCTGTCCAGAGTCGCATTCATTTTTGGCCGAGATCTTGTATTGACTACGGGAGAGTCAATCCACTCCGTAAAGTCTTCTCCAGCACATCCCAAAGACTTTCAGTGGGGTTAAGGTCAGGACTCTGGTGGCCAATTCATGTGTGAAAATGATTCCTCATGCTCCCTGAACCACTCTTTCACAATTTGAGCCCGATGAATCTTGGCATTGTCGTCCTGGAATATGCCCAATGATGGGGATAACCTGGTCATTCAGTACACTCAGGTACTCAGCTGACTTCATTTTATTGCTGCGTAACGTTGCTGAGCCTAGACCTGACCAATTGAAGCAACCCCAGATCATAACACTACCTCCAGAGGCTTGTACAGTGGGCACTAATGCATGACGGGTGCAACGGCAACTTTTTTTTTGGCGAGGCAGTGTATAATCAAGCCTGACAAACAGACTGTCAGTCATACCGTTAGCGAGATTAGAATGCCTTCAGCATACTCATGGAATTGGTCCGTTTAACGTGTCTGTTCATTAAGTCAATAATGAAGGGGTTGGGCTTCATGTTTATTGGATATACAAATGCTGAATTAATATTGCCATTGGTGGGACCTCAAATATAAGGCACACAACTATGCTAAAAGATAATAAAACGTTGGTTCCCAGGTTAATAAAGCAGGTCTTGTGGAAAACACCCATTTTCAGTTAGCAACACAACCCCACAGAGCTTCACAGTGGCAGGCAGTGCTGCTGAAACGCTGTCCGCCTCTATAAAGACCCCAGAATGGTCCGCTGTAATACACTTGGAGCAGAACACAGCGCCAAATTTAAGACAAAGCCCAATAAAAGCCAAAAACACTCAATCTTCTAACTGTTACCATATCATGTTTTTAATAGAAATGCTATACAGGTCCTAATTGGCAAAACAAAACAAACAAAATAAATTAAAGAAAAAGTGCAAAGACAAACCCTCCTAAGCAATGGTACACAACAGCTGTAGCAGGAGTATTTAAAGAAAAGAAAAGAAAAAAAGTTTCTTCCAGCTCAGCTCCCGTTATGAATGACTGTCTGACAATCAAGGTACTGACAGCCAGTACCTGACTTATGCAGGTTTTAAATGGACATATTTGATTGGTTGAGGATTGCTTTACTTGCACTTTTGCAAATTTGTATGTACTGTTTAACAAAAGAATATCATACAATATTTTCTTCAGAGACCATAATGTTTTACAATGTAACAGTATGTTTTTTTTGTTTGTTTTTTTGTTTTTTGGTACAAATATCACTGAAACAAAAATCGGTTTGGAAACTTCATGGTGATTCCTTAGAGAAAAAGTACCTGAGCCTGATAAACACAGCCAGGAGAGAGAGAGAGCACACTCTTGTCTCGTGACCTGGAAAAAGAGCTTTCAAAATTACTCAAACATTAATAATCATTTTACCCAAAATGCATGGTGCAGATAAGAGCGAATGCAAAGTAAAATAAGACAAAAACATTCTACCCTTGACCCACCCCCAAACTCCCCTCACCCCAGAGATAAAATTCAGGTTTATATCCACTGCCAAAGTTTTTTTTTCCTTTTTTTTTCTTCTTTTTCTAATCTTTTTTAAATTATTTTATTATTATTTTTTTACAAAAACAAAAATACTACTTTTCAAATCAAGGACAATATTAAATTAAAGAATAATCCAGAGGTGAAGATATCAAACAAAAAAAGAAAACAAACTTTTTTTTTTTTGCACACTTTTGTAACACAAAAGGTGGTCAGTCGTGTTCTTAATTGAGAAAGGCCGGTAAACACTCCTGGATTAAACAGAGTTAAATGTGTGGAGTCTGGAGACTGGTACACAGAAACCTGCAGTCAAAGTTCCTGACTTTACCCTGTGCATGACCATTTCCTGTCCAGCAAATTCGACCAATCGAAAACAGCTTTTCATAAAAGCAGCTCAGTACTGGGAAGTTAATCATAAATATGGAGAAGGATCAGTACTTTTCTAAACTAAAGCATTTTCAAGAAGTCAAAGAGGGGGGAAAAGGCCTGTTTCCTGAATATAAGTATGGTAAAGGTTACAGCAGGACTAATTGTTGCAATGCAATGTTTTACTTCTGTAATAGATTTCACAGTGCATATAGTTTCAGTGAACAGACTCATCTTTGCCATTGAGACGTTCAGTCCCTTACAATTAAATGATCCGATTTGGATTGTATCAGGCTTTGGATTTGTCAGCCCAAGCATGCATGAATCAATGTTATTGCACAACAAATGACCACCTGGAAAAAAGGACTATTCCAAAAAAAACAAAAAAAACATAAAAAATGATTTAAAATAAGAATTATCTCACTACAAAACCTCCTCATTTGCTGCATAACTACCATATGTCAAAACAATCCACGTCGGCTGTATCACACGTTCCTGTATATATATATATATATATATATATATATATATATATATATATATATATATATACATATATATACATATATATTTTTGTTTAACAACCGACTAAAACATGCATCCAATAGCCCTCTGGGAAATGCAGTCCAGGAAGTCAGTTGTCCCAGTCAAAGGTTAAAGTTCAAAGACTGAATGATTAAAAAGTGCTTATGTACTCAGTAGGACATTTTTCTTATGAAAAAGTTGAACATTAGCAAGTATCATCTGCAAAAAAAACAAACAAGAAAAATAAGGTAAGCTATACATCATTGCATTAGACAATATTTCATCCAATTATAAAAGGCATCTTATTACTTCAATAATTAGTGTACTGTAGGCAGTTGACTCACTAGCACTACTCTATCACTAAGTGAGTAAGGAGACATGGTCATGCTTAAACACACTGACACTAGTTAGTCCCTGTCCTTGTAGTGGTTATGATATGCCCTACATGTACAGTTGAAGTCGAAAGTTTACATACACCTTAGCCAAATCCATTTAAACTCAGTCTTTCACAATTCCTGACATGTAATCCTAGTAAACATCCCCTGTCTTAGGTCAGTTAGGATCACTACTTTATTTTAAGAATGTGAAATGTCAGAATAATAGGAGAATGATTTATTTCAGCTTTTATTTATTTAATCACATGTGGGGTCAGAAGTGTATGTACACTCGGTTAGTATTTGGTAGCATTGCCTGTAAATTGTTTAACTTTGGGGGTAGCCTTCCACAAGCTTCTCACAATAAGTTGCTGGAATTTTGGCCCATTCCTCCTGACAGAACTCGTGTAACTGAGTCAGGTTTGTAGGCCTCCTTGCTCGCACATGCTTTTTCAGTTCTGCCCACAAATTTTCGATTGGATTGAGGTCAGGACTTTGATGGCCACTCCAATACCTTGACTTTGTTGTCCTTAAGCCATTTTGCCACAACTCTGGAAGTATGCTTTGGGTCATTGTCCATTTGGCAGAGCCATTTGCGACCACGCTTTAACTTCCTGGCTGATGTCTTGAGATGTTGCTTCAATATATCCACATCATTTTCCTTCCTCATGATGCCATCTATTTTATGAAGTGCACCAGTCCCTCCTGCAGCAAAGCACCCCCACAACATGATGCTGCCACCCCCGTGCTTCACGGTTGGGATGGTGTTCTTTGGCTTGCAAGCCTCACCCTTTTTCCTCCAAACATAACGATGGTTATTATGGCCAAACAGTTCAATTTTTGTTTCATCAGACCAGAGGACATTTCTCTAAAAAGTAAGATCTTTGTCTGCATGTGCAGTTGCAAACTGTATTTTATGGTTTATGTTTTTTATGGCAGTTTTGGAGTAGTGGCTTCTTCCTTGCTGAGCAGCCTTTCAGGTTATGTCGATATAGGACTTGTTTTACTGTGGATATAGATACTTTTGTACCTGTTCCCTCCAGCATCTTCACAAGGTCCTTTGCTGTTGTTCTGGGACTGATTTGCACTTTTCACACCAAAGCACGTACATCTCTAGGAGACAGAACGACTCTCCTCCCTGAGCGGTATGAAGGCTGCGTGGTCCCATGGTGTTTATACTAGTGTACTATTGTTTGTACAGACGTTTGGAAATTGCTCCCAAGGATGAACCAGACTTGTCGAGGTCCACAATGTTCTTTCTGAGGCATTGGCTGATCTCTTTTGATTTCCCCATGATGTCAAGCACTGAGTTTGAAGGTAGGCCTTAAAATACATCCACAGGTACACCCCTCGCATTGACTCAAATAATGTCAATTAGCCCATCAGAAGTTTCTAAAGCCATGACATCATTTTCTGGAATTTTCCAAGCTGTTTAAAGGGACAGTCAACTTAGTGTATGTAAACTTCTGACCCACTGGAATTGTGATATAGTGAATTAAAAGTGAAATAATCTGTCTGTAAACAATTGTTGGAAAAATTACTTGTGTCATGCACAAAGTAGATGTCCTAACTGACTTGCCAATACTATAGTTTGCTAACATGAAATCTGTGGAGTGGTTAAAAATGAGTTTTAATGACTTCAACCTAAGTGTATGTAAACTTCCGACTTCAACTGTACATAACTTACTGAAACAGCCTTTTAAAATTGCACTAAACAAGAGCGGCAGCCAGATTCAGTAATTACCCGTAATGATAACGATCAATGGGATAACAGGGACATACCTTTCATCTACTGTCTTACGTACTTCACAGTACCCTACATGAAAGGAAGAGAGAAAACGACTCACCATGATACCACCATTTTGTTTTCTTTGGATTCTTGTTACATGTTCTTACGTAAAATGAGTTATCAGGAGGTCTCCGCTGTGGAGGAAATGCTGCAGTTAGGCAGGGATGCAACGGTACTAAGCTGCGTCAACATTTAACCAAGGGACACAAACTTATTAACATTTTATTATACAATCTGTGTCAGGAATAAAAACGGCTAGCATTTCTACCAAATAACATATTGGAAAAATATTCTGGGAATTTTTTTTCTTCGGGTTTTCTTTCCGTGCTAAAGAAATATAATGCCTTGAGTGTCATGACGTGTTGAATTTCAGGGGGAAACACTGATTGTTGTTGAAAAGCCTACATCTCCATGTGGGTAACAATATATAATGGGCCGTGTCAATACTGTGATAACAAAAAGAAAAAAATGTTTTGTTGATGCCGTTCATTACCTGCCCTCAGAGCTTAGAAAGAAACTGCACAGATGGCCTCAGTTTTATCTGGGTAACCCTAACACTCAATTTCCCCCCATCGCGAGTAAACACTTCTTCGATTGTAAGCCTTCTGGTGACTGACCATTCTTCACGAGCAGGCACTTTCACGGCATATAAAGAGCAAACGACTTGGACAAAACATGCTGGGGTAGAAATGTATTAGTTTTTTTTTGGCTCGGCGATGTCATTTTCTCTAGATGGAGTCCTACCTTTTCTTTGCAGCTCGACAGCATGCTGATAATGCTAAGACACACGGACTGCACCGAGAGAGCCGGCGACCAGTCCTCCGTTAAAATGGACAGGCAGATGTGACCGTTGCTATATACATGAGGATGAACAGGTATATTCTCTCCAGTGAACATGACCTGAAACAAAACACAAACAAAAGAGTAAGAAGAAACAGAAGTCTATGCCCATCCACATAACCTTCCTTTACCATCACAACCAAAAGCAGGGTTTTCAAAGTGCATTTGCAAAAAAAATAACAAAAAAATCATAACTTCAACGTGTGGGGAAAACAGACTAATTTCAACATGACCGCAGTTCAACACACGTAAAAAAATAAAATAAAAAAATTACCTGAGGCGAGTCGAAAGGATACCGACCACTGAATTTAAAAAGCAGCTGAAATTTCTCTCCTTCGTAGAGCGTACCTGTGGCTCCCTCCATGTCTACTATCCATCTGAGAGAGGGGAGAACAGAGAACAGGTCAACATTTAGTGTCTTTCTAACCCAAAATATTTCAATTCAATACTAACGGCACTGGCCCTTCGAATACCCCCATCTTTCAAAACACCCACCTCTGTTTGGGAAAATAATCATGCTGTAAATCTAGCAATGCAAGACATTTTATTTACAACCCTTATGGAAAAAGAATATACTGCAGTATATTGTAAATATATCAAAATTATCTCAAAATATACTTCAGTATATTACATTTCCATAAGGGGAAGCAGGGACAAATGAAAAGCACATCGGGGGGTATTTCACAAAGCTGGATTAAGGAGTTACCCGGCTAACGTTTTGTAAATATTTTGAAGTAAACCAGGCTCTGATCCAATCGGATGTCAGCAAATTCTAAATATTTACAAAAGTTTGCCAGCTAACTCCTTAATCCTGCCCCTGGGCTTGAAGACGGGACATAATAAGGGCATCTCTGATTAAAAGACTCCTTCTACAGAAAAAGAGTTCAGCTAGAAATATACAACATCAATAATATATAATATATTAGAATAGAATAGAATCGATCAGAATAGAATAACTTTTATTTTCCCGTTAGGGAACTTCAGTTGTAGTTTCCAGCAGTAAAAAAGATGTCGACAGTGGACAAACCCACAAACACAAACAAACATGTTAAATAAAGACATTCAGTTGAATTAGACGTTTCACATTATAGTGAAGGTATGTGTGATTATGATGATGATTAAAATTACTAGTATAATTAGTATTATTAGTATTATGATCAAAATTATATTCAATTCATTAAATATTAATTATGAGAAATTGAGCATCAAAAGCAATAACAGTTACTCATCTGCCTTTACTGTCTTGAGATGTCCAATGTCATTATTATATAATATATAATATATTGGCAAAAATAGAAATCACTGTCACTTTAAGAACGGGACTCTTCCGAGAGCAAATTGCACTTAACAAAATAAAATTAATGCATTGATATTGAAATCAAAGCTCTCCACTATGGTCCAAAAGGCCACAGCAAAATTTAAATGCCCCTGCCAAACGTTCTGCAAGAACTGAATCGTGACATCTGGAGGCCTGATCTAGGCCTACATCTAAATTCAGCAGTTTGCCAAAAGCTGCTACATTTTACAGTCAATCGTGATTTGTTTTTGCTTTCGACAGCTATTTTTGTGCCTTGCCCAGAACGGCTTTGTCCTTCACCTGCGGTATAGAAAGATACCATATTGCCTCTCATCAGCAGAAAGCGAGGATATTAATCAATGACCCGTCTGTTAAAAAGATAGTTTCAGACTTACAACAACCATCTGCTGCATTGGCTTTAGCATTTTACGCCAGTTGAAACTTTTTTATTACTAGAAATAAAGTTTACAGTAAAAAGTCAGAATGCAATGGGGGGGGTAGCAGGTCAGATCACAATATGCACATGGGATCAGTCCCTTTTCAAACAGCTTGAATTCAGCAAACGCATTAAATTAATGACTACATCATTTGTTATTTTCCAACAGATTTGCGCTCAAAGGTTCCAGTGATATTCCAGTCGAGCGCTTGCACAAGCCTGCAGGCTCATGACACTTTCACACAGGCAGAAAAACCGCAACGACACATCACGTCTGTGGTCCAACACGAAGTGTCCATCTGATCCCAATTTACTCTTGAGAATAAAGCCAGACAAAAAACTACAAGCAATAATCCCGTTATAATCCTATTATGTGAGATCCAGACAGGCTGCCATCGTGACAAGGAGCCCAGCTGACGCCAAACAAGGACAAGTGGATCATTAAAAAAAACTTTATTTACAGTACCGGTGCAGACGGATTACATTACGTTAAGGCTGGCATTTTTGTCAGTGTTATCCTGTTACGGTTATGCAATACTGCTCTGTGAACAGGGACAAAAAAAACAGGCGTCATGAAGGACTTCTACCAAGGATGATCTGAAGCCAGTCCTTTCATATCAGACTCAACAGAGCGAGAAGGTCATCAAGGCACGCTGACTCGCTCATGGAAAAAGTCTGAGCCAAATTCATGCCGCGTCTGCCTCGATAAAGCAGCCTTTGCTTGCTCTACACAGGTGCGTTAAGCACAGGGGCGGGGCCAATGATTGATTACCCCCAAATTATAGAAGGGCAGAGCCTCATTCTTCTCAGCAAAGCCCACTAGGACATACTGGGAGACGAACAGTAACTTGAGAGCCTTCCTATGGCTGTGGCTACTTTATTTTGAACTTTTCCCCTGCTCTCTCTAGCGCCCTCTAGAGAGTGGCGTCCCTTATTTAGTCAGCCTCGCCCAGTCAGTGGAGTGAGGGAGGGACCCCATCGTACCCCCCCCCCGCGCGCGTGCTTCCCCCGACAGCAGTCCAAAAACATGCTTTTCCAGTTTCAGGTGGTAAGGCCACGTTCCACAAGCCCCGGGACCAAAGGAGGACACCAGTCAAAACAAAGAATGTTACATAATGGAGAATGCCAATGGGGGTGGCAGTGTGACTTCATGGTTAAGGGACTGGACTTGCAACAGGAAGGCCGTCTGTTTGATTCCCATACAAAGCTGCCGTTATCCTGAAGGAAGGGGTTTACCTTTAAAGTGTTTTAGAAAATATTAAGCTGTATATGTGGCAATATGGAGTTGCCAGGAATTTCGGCGTGTTAAACAGAAAAAATAATACGAAGACGGCAATGACAACTTAAATGAGTAAAACATCAAATGCATTGGATAAAGACGGCAGAGCAATGCAATGGAGTTATAACAGTATTGCAATGTGCTTAATGTGTGATGCAACAATGGCACAATGTAACAGAATGTGCTTAATGTCTGATGCAACAATGGCACAATGTAACAGAATGTGCTTAATGTGTGATGCAACAATGGAGCAATGTAACAGTGTTTAATCCGTTAGCCTATTATCAGAGACTGCGGCATAAACACAGACAAAGTGACTGTGACATCGCCCGTTGACTTTCCATGGGCTTGTGAAAAGCGTTTTGAAGCGGCGGAAGTGCAGTATTTGTGACGCCATGTTGTACAAATAGGAGCCAGAGACTGCACACTAGGGTGCAGAGGGATCCTTATGTGGTCACAAAGTCCGACCCGGGTCCGGGTCGTCCAGTAAGTGCGTGAGATACCGCCCCCTGTGACGCACAGTGACAAGGTGATGCAAACTGTCCTTGATTGGCCCACTGAATATTCAAATATTGCAGAAATGGCACAAGAGCTTAACAAATCAGCACAAGGGGAGACATGAGACCTATTGGGACTACTTGTTCTTGTGGGGAAAAAAATGATTAACTTTGTATTTTGACCACATTGACTTGCATTGAAACGGGAGGCCAAAAGACCTACAGGGGATGGACAATATATCGGAAATACCAGTTTTCCAGAAAAAATAAAACACCTGCCATCTGTTCCTAAGCTGATTATCTATGCCTTTTTGTGAATCTAGTGCCACATGTACATTTTATATGATGACTTGTTTTTCTTTATAATTATGCCAATCAACCATAATTGCCTGTAATATTTTTATGAAATGCTAATAAATCATAAATTACATGTCGCTGTTATATCAGTAATAAGTGAGTACACTTCAACAAATGTATAAGAATAAATCAGAAAACATTTTGGTCCCCGACAACTGGAGTTGATCTCCTCTATGTAGTACAGTGGAATGTGATTAGTGAAAAACTTAACTGAAAATGACTAATTAACAACTGGACCATATTTGTGACTCATGTTACGTGCAAGTGTTGGATTCTAGACCAGTTTCAATGATCTTCTATTTTATTCAGCTGCTCACTTCACTTTGAGCAAAGGTGTTCACTCCACACAGCTGTGCACAGGTGCACATTTCCGATTGTCATGGACTAAAATGTTCAGTTTTTGTCCTACATTAGCTCTAAAGTGTTCTCACTTATTAATGACACAAAAGCAGCATTTAATTGACACATTAGTATTATTTGATAATAATATGATTAATGGCTAATTATGATTAATTATCAAGCTAATAAAGAAAATAATAAAAATAAAAAAACAAGACAGAAACGAAAATATATACATGTCAGTCATAAAAGAGAGTAGAAAATATAGGTAAGAGAAATGGGACAAAACATATAGCGGCAATTTTATGTTTTATGAAAAACTTTATTTTTTCCCCGTTTCTGGTATTTCTGATATTTTGTCCACCCCCTGTATATTGGAGCCAGCGTCTTTCAACAAGACCAGGAAGTGAGCCACAAAAATAAAGCCTGGTCTTGGCTGCTTGGATAATATGCATATGTAATTCCATAATATGCATAGTATTATTGCATACTATGCATAAGTAATAATGTAAGAATTACTGTAATGGTGTAACGGAGGACTTACTGTGTTATGGTATTTTGTACACTCTTTTCATTCAAGGTCATTCCAGGGGGTGGATCATTCTGCAGCGCTAATAGTTCCTTCTGTAGCCTTTTCTGAAAATGAGGGAGGAAAAGAATAGTTTTATGACAATACGCGTGCATTTGTTTAACAAAGTAAACCGGAATATCGGACTATACTAGAATCACAACTCACCCTGTCACAGAATAGGACATGATGATTTTGTGATGTGCAAGTATCATTGAAAACTCCCAACTGGTACACATCACAAAGGTTTTGAAAATGTTCATCGAGTTTACAGGGAAGGAGACGTAACTGAACAGTGGTAGAATCAGAGGAGATGCATTGACAAACTCTATGGTGTAGCATGTTACCAAATCAGAGCTGGCACCAGTACTGGAGCCACACAGAGCCTAATAGCTTCCGATTTTGGAAAAAACCCCCCAAAAAAACAATACAGCCAAGCTTAAAGCACTCATCACGACATTGCAGCCACCGACTTCTTCTATTAATTCAGCACTGAAGGAACAGACAATTGAGTGTTTTTTTTTTGTTACACCTACATCTAAGTTTATCCCACTTCCTGAAAGGTGCTAGTCGGCAAAGACTCAAAAAAATCAAACCTGAAAATCCACCAGTGGCTTGGGAGGGTGCCTTGCTGTGCGCGTCACACTACGAGAGTTGGCCTAAGCCACGAGACAACTTCAGAACGCTGTCACGACGAATGAGCAAAGCTGGCTGGAATGTTTTGGATAACATTTCAAATTGAGATGAAAAAATTAAAAAAATAGACTAATGAAGTCACTGCTGACGCACAACTTCACAAGGACTTTCAGAAAGACTGACAGACACCATTAAATGAGTAGACCGATTGGGATCACAGCAGGCACTGACCGTAGCATTGCCCGCTATATAAATCAAGAGATGGAACGTAACGCGGACATGCGGCTACTTAAATTTCAGTGCTCTGCTTAATGCACTTTGTGGCGCCTAAAACAGAGGAATAGTCTCTAAGTGCATTAGATTGTCCTCCCGGCCAACTGAACGAGGCATAAGTCACGCGCCTGGTGTACACAAATGGCATGCAGAGGACGCTATAATTCAGAGGTCACGGAAAACAAGAGGAAGCCTGGCATTCCTCATCCGCGCTGGGAAAATAACGCAGCGTTTGGCTCGTTGTCGCGAGTCACATTTCACCTTATCGAGGGCCAGGAATTTAAGGCTGACGGTTGTGCGATGAGCTGGTATTCCGAGCGGTGAGCTACCAGCGGGTGTGTGGACTCCGCTTTGGAATTTGGGTGGTGATTTACGTTAATGAGTATGAGACGGAACAAAAGCACTCGTACCGTACACTCCCCGGGCAGCAGACGTGGTCAGGGTTTTTTTCCACTTTAACCCTGAGGATACCAGAGACGGCCAGCAGAGGTGTAAGACTATACAGACAGAAGGCCTCGCCTTTGTCCTTGTAAGCAGACTAGTGAGAATACATTCAAAATATATGTAAGACTGGCCTTATTTCCCCAAGTCAAATTATGCAGGGGACATATTTACATAAAGACAGGTCCATAATCTCATCAATTGCTAGAGTCTTCCCTACAAATAGCCTAATCCCTGAAGATTTGCGATATTAGACTATTGTGACTGTTATGTCAGATGTGACAATTTTGTAATGACCTTACAGTAATACAAATATACCGATGTCATACTTCATGTCATTGACTGTATAAAAAAGGTCAGGCTTTAATCGAGCAGCACCAGCAATTTTGAACAATTTCAGAGGTAAGCATAGAACAAACAGCGGGCTAATCATACTGAATGTTAGAAATTCTAATACAGGAGCTGGCACTCATATCTAGGCAAACCAACCTTTAATTATTTACATTCATTTGATTTTGACTATTGTCCACGTTCACTTTAGTGTTATGTAGGCCTACTTATGGAGCTAATCAAAAATCATAATTGTTTGGCATAGTAAGTCATTATTACAAACAGTTTGAGTGCTCATATTGTGCTTCTTGCCAGTCCTGCGATATGTACCATACAGAACAGAACGGGCTTCCAATTCCAGGGTTGAAAGTTAAATTCCCAGACGGCCCACTGCAAGTGCATGCTTGTGCAAGCCATTTAACCTGAATTGCTTCAGTAAATATCCATCGGTATTTTAAAGGCACTGCATGTAAAACAATGTAAGCTGCGTCAATGACTCTGGATAAGAGCTAATGCTAAGAGACTAAAATGTAGGCTAAATATATGCAAGTCCGTACGCGTCGCGCCATTTCAACCGTGCAAGTAGCTTCTGATTCCAGCATTGGCCAAATTAATAGGCCTAAATGAAAAATGAGTAACAGTAGTCTGCTCTTTAACACACCAATATAACCAGCGATAAAACTACCGGTCTGCATTAAGTATAGGCTAATCATCAATAGAGGGAGAGCAAGTAGATCCGGAGGGCTTAGACCTAAAAACTGTTCATATTACAGGGTAACAAGACTAAGCACAATACAATGATCAATATTAACTCCAAGGATAGGTTTAAAAGTAACCCTTTCAATAATGCATCAGAGAGATTCAAACTAAAGGAGGGTGCACAGCCTCCAAGTCGATGAATATCTGCCGATATCAAAGGGACTTTAAAGAACTGAGCAGCGCGGCTTGGCATTGAATCGACGCAGGAAACACTGTTATTGTTATTATGTTCGGCATAGTTATTCATATCTCATCACAAGCAGCCTAAAAGTACAACAAAGAGTGGGGATTTGGCCACCGTCCACATGCTGTTGCTATTTCCACTCGTCGGAAGCACTGGGCTTTCTGAACTCGTATGAGGCCTACTGAACCACTTCACAACTAGGCTAGAAAAGCAAAATCATTAAAAAGGAATTAACTGTCAAACAGGTGGAAGAGTGATCTGCAATATTAAGACTTAAGCTACACAACAGCTGTAAACCCTAACAGTACAAATTCAAATTTTGTTTCAAAAATCACAAATATGTCATTTGCATTGGGTGCAGGCCCAATTATTTTAGCCTCACTGACAAAATGTGGACACTACTGACTTAATTAAATTTGAATGTTTATTTGCAGTTATAAAGAATCTGCCCACCCAAATTAAGTGTTTAATTTCAGATTTTTTTTCTACGAACTGTCACTGTATGATTAATCGATGCTTATTGATCATGTCAAGTAAAGACCTGACTAATCAGAGAAGTGGATGTCGGCCATTTCATTGATACCATCGTGATTGCTGTGCTACAACTGTAGAAGAGGACAAGGGACATCAGAACCAATCAAGAGCATATCGATTACGGCCTTGGCACGGAAATCCAAACCTGTAAGGGAATGTTTAGCAACGTTTTACCCATTTAAAAGTTTAGATTAGGTTGTCCATAACAGATGCAAAGGATGCAAATTTAAGTAAAAATCATTTCATCAACAATGTCATTGTTTACACTGGATAGAGAAATGTTCAAAAAATCAGTGTATAAGTACAGTGACGTTACCCAGTTTTCACTCATCTTCAGTAGGTTTAACAACCTTGAATAGACAAGATAGTAAGCTTCGATCTTGTGCAATAAAGAAAGTTTAATGTTTAAGATAGGCATTTGTTTTGATTAAACTGCTTAATTTGGACTTGATTAATTTAGTTAGCAATGACTTGCTAAATGTGCACTATCTGGCTTTCTAGATATCTAGCAATTTAACGTCAAATAACGTTAGAATTGAATAAGTTAGAAATGCTCGAGTTAAAGTCTAACGTACTCTTAGCTAATCCAAATTTATCATGGTCCGTCAGCAATCCTATCAATAAAATACAGCACGAACACGTTAAGCCAGTCAGCTAACGTTAACCATAAAAACCAAGGGATAACAAGTACATTTCTGTGATCTACATCAGCTATTACGTAAAATGCTAATATTAAGATTTTCAACCACTTTCGCCTTCATCGTCGCCCACACAGACTACAACGACAGCATTAGAGGACATTTCCCCAAAGCTAGTCACGTTAGCTAACGCTACCTTTCCGTCTAACAACCATTCCAAACACATTCACCTCAACTAACTTAGCGTCAGAGGTGGAAATCCAGGGGACAAAGTAAAAATCCTACCATGTGTTTCTTCCACCCATGAACTCAACCAGCTGATTTCACTAACTAGTTCTACCGCCTCGCTGAATAATTATGTTAATTAGCAAATCCAGGTGACTGGAGCAAAATACTGGGGAGGACATTTACTTCATGTCCCCTGGATTTCCACCTCTGCTTAGCGTAGACATTAATTAATTAAACGTCAACTTACTGGCTAGCTAACTACGTTACTATGCTAACTAACGTAACAAGCCAAAACAGAAATTAAACTACATTTTATACGGGGTACGTATGCTAATATGTACTGTTTTTTACAGAGAACCGTGACATTAGCTAGCTGGCTGCTGTTGCATGAGTTTACGTTAGCTCTCCTGCTAGCCAGCGAGTCAACCAGCCAGCTCAGCTGATTGTTGATCGACTGGTTTTCGTTATGATGGCAGTGACAGCTTGCGAACGGGCTAAATACGTGTTTCGACAGCGCTCCGACAACCGTCGCAAAGCTGGCTGGCGTGATCTAGTTAGCCGCGCTAGCAGAGGCATCCGTGTGGGAGCTCCTGTAACGTTACACTGAGATCCAGGTACTGCTCTCGGCATCACCTGCGCAGGCACACCGGATTGCCCTCATTTCAGTCTCCAGGCACCAAACAGTCCCTCTCCGGCCACTCAGGATCAACCAAACTCGCCCACTTTCTGCAGTTTCCGATTCAAATACAATATATATATCCATGGGCTGCTATGTAGAAGTGTCTGTTTGCGTTGATGTGAGCGGTATGGACACAGCGAAAGGGAAAAATAAAACACTTCGATAAATAGCTTTGCGCTTCAGTTGGACACTTACCTGCATCGACGCCATGTTGGTACCCCCTGCACCAGGGTAGGAGGAGACGCACATCCAACGCAACGTCACAGCATCACGTGGTCCGCCCGGGCGGGCGCTGCGTGACGTCACGTCGATCAGCACCTTGAGCCACTGGTTATAACTGCATTCTCCTCCATCTAGGGCTCAAACGTTTTGGATTTTATTTGATAGTTTATTGTATCAATTAAAATCCCAAACGTTTGATGTATTTGAACAATACATCACAAACGATTTTCAGCCGTGAACCTGATCACCAATTGCCCTATTTCTAAAAACGGCAAAACTGTAGGCGACTTGAGCAGAACTTGTTAAGGAAAAATCTATTTACGCAAGATTATTGATAACATGCTCCAACACAGGTTGAGCTCCTATTATCAAATAACTGAAGCACATTAATGTAAGCTGTTCTTTAAGGAAGCACGTAAAATAATAAATTGCCTAGGACTATATTATCAATCATACCAGTCATGGCACTCTTTCCCGAATATATAATGTATATATTTTACTATTAAACCTTTGACTTGACTCTACACTTGGCCTCCCGTGTCACCAGTGGGACATGCTGGCAGAGTTGGTTGGAAGTTGCAACTGCAGTGCTTGCTTGCAACATGAAGAGGCGGTGGCAAGAGTGGAGTGCCACCCTCCTGGAATGGCAGGTCTGCTTGGTATATTAATAGGACGACAGCGACCTCTACTGGTCCAATCGAAAATATTGCATTATTTTGCTGTCAAGAACGACACTGTCCACCAGCTTCGAGAATCCCGTCTTTAGTGAAGAAAAAAATAAATATAAATATTTCCCCCTGACCGTACCTTTAGTATTTTGCAAGTCACAAAAACATGTTCCCTTGCCGAAGGTATGTAAATATAGCTATACATGCACTGTGCACCGTACATCAAATACTGCCTTAGCAATTGTATTATATCCTCACCCCTTACAAATAAAAACAGCTACGCCTGTTAAGTGCATTTTTTTTAACATTTACAATGCATTGCCAGAATGTATTTGCTTATGTATAGGACATAAAGAGTTAACCTTTCCAACAGTTAACCTTGTTTTATTGTGCTTTGTTAAAACTGTTAAACAATGTATTGTCTAATGAAGTATGAGCGAATTCCAGCTTTAAAAGTAAGAAAACAATCAATTCAGTTCAAACAATTCAAAAGCTTCCTTTACAAAGTCCTACTTGGACAATGGCAAGCACAGTAATATACCAATCTGTGTTTTTGATTTTTTTTTGAGTGTTTTTCTTTACCAAAATTGATTGTTATTGCACATTCTGACATTGGGCCAATATGCCTCATTTTCCAGCAGAGTTTATAGCGAATTCATCAACCAAATTGAGCCTCTTGCACAAGATACATATCTCTCCTACCATTTCAGTTTTGATAATAAATGTTTATTTATAAACAAAAACAAAATACTTGTGGTAATGTTGTTACATTGTGCACAAACTCTATTAGGACTGATTCAGGAGACAGACGTTACACATTCAGCAAGACCAAGGTGGCAGCCAAATCATTTTATTATACCAAAATAAAAATCTTGACTGCTATGAAAGCAATGCAGCAACACCTATTAGTGCAGAACAGGCAGCCTTGTACGGAAGCAAAAACAATAAATTTAAAATAAAATAATTCAGACTTTGCACAGCAAACACCATCAATCTCTCACTATTTCTAAGGCAAAACAGATAAATACAAAAAAAGAACATAAAAGGAAAATAAATCCTAAAATGTCAAGCTTGTGATAGTGTGTATTTTTTTCAACAATCCAAGAAGTTTGCGGCCATCAGCAGTTCAAGCGCTATCTCCGGAGCGATAGGGAATTCCGGGATTTCCGTTGAGCTGTTGGTGTAGCGGACTTTGTAGGTGAAGTACATGCACACTTTGGACAGGACGTGAGACGGGATCTCCCGGAAATTCACTTCGTTGGTTTCGTTTTCGGCGAACTGGCCTGGACAACAGACCAAAAAAAAAAGCGTTAGGAAAAGGTTTTTGTGAGCTTGACTGCCGAGCTGCAGCACAAGCATCGATTTAATAGTCATTTTATGTGCTGCGCACCTCATCACGTGCCACAAAATATAAAACGATACAAGAGATTAAAATAATGGCAAGAAGAATTTAAGAGACAAAAAGCCATTAAAATAATAATATAAAGAAAATGAGTCAGACAGATCTGGTTGATTTCCCACCTGGGCCGCTCAGCATAGCTTTGATAGTGCCAGACGTCAGGGCGTGTTCTCTCTTCACAATAAACTCATGGCCATCCGAGGAGATCAGTTTGACATACATGGCATCTGGCCCTTCACAGCCACCGTAAGTCTTCTCCTCGCCATCTGAAAGATGCGATCACAGCATCGTCCGTTAAAACCTTGGCGGATTGCAAAATATATCTGCCAAATATCTACGCCAAAGAGCTTGATCATGACAGAAGGCTGAATTTAACATCAGCACTACACTAGGACATCCACAAGCCTTACAGATTTTGTTAGATGTGTCAACCAACAAAATAAATGTACCTATAAAAATTTGCTCAGACTAATTATCCTTTATTTAATGCAGTATATACTTGCTTGAGGTCACTTCTCCTCAAGCTGGCTAACTAAAAATTTTCAGTTACAAATAGAGCCCCTTCTTTATGTAGAGCTGAATGTTTTTGTGTGGAACAACACTAACCCATTGTTTTTTTGAAGTCAGTTCTCTTCCTGGAAAACAAAGAAGAAAAAAAAGAAATTAACATTAAAATCCATAGTATCCATATCATGTTCAATGACATAAGCGCATTAATATTTTCTGAGGTATTTATCCACTACTATGTGCCACGGTACACACTTCTGGAATATTTGACATGCTGAATGCTGAATTTTATGTCATGCTCTTATTTGCAGTTCATCAGCTTTACATTTAGGCTATCAGATCACTTTTGACTACATTGGCTAATTTCAACTTGATTGCTGTCAACTTGATCTAACAATTTACCACACATATTAAACCTGTTCTTGACTAAACACTAAACTAACATATATATATTTTTTCCAAGTTAAAAAACATCCTAATGGTGATTACCAGAGCATGATTTATTTATATATTTTCATATGTAAAGTGCAGAACACAAAAGAGGTTATTATAATAGCACAAAAAAAACCCAGTTACTTACAATTCATCATCATAAAAGAGCAATAGGCAGTAATGGAGCATAATAGTTATGGCATTGGCTTGTGGTGTGGTATAATGGGTTAGGGCTCTGGACTTGTAGTGTAGTAGGCTATAATGGTTCTGGGCTCTGGACTTGTAGTGTAGTAGGCTATAATGGTTCTGGGCTCTGGACTTGTAGTGTAGTAGGCTATAATGGTTCTGGGCACTGGACTTGTAGTGTAGTAGGCTATAATGGTTCTGGGCACTGGACTTGTAGTGTAGTAGGCTATAATGGTTTCGGGCTGGTAACTCAAAGGTTCTGGGTTCTATTGCCAGCCGTGGCACTGCTGTTGTACCCTTGAGAAAGGTATTAAAACTGTACCTTTCTTTTTGGATTCCTTCCCAGCTACAGCAGTGAGTCATATTACATTTGCATGTCAAATTTGCTGCAGAACCTTTGGAAGAACTGCATGCTTACCATACACTCTCGTAACATATGGTGTTAGTTACCAATTTACCAATTTCTTATTATGGGATTTAAACGCTAAGAGAAACATCGTCATTTTCATAAATAAATAAAAATAAAAAACACTTACAGCATGATCGACTCGCCCATCAGCGTACACAGACTCTCGTGTTTCTTGAGATCATACCCAGAAACCAATTAGCAGTTAATTTCTAAATAATGATCACGACGTTGGGGGGAATTGGAATTTATTTTGTAGCTTTTACAGCTGTTCCTACTGTCTGTCTGAGTCCATCGTAAGTTAACAACAGATGTACAAAATACAGCCCTACCCAATTTATTAGGCACAAATATTACACAGATTTCAAGTCCCACGGTGAAATCAAACCAGAACCTGTTTCTAGCCCATACTGCGAAAACTTCACTTCCTCCAAGCACAACGTTAATCAAAAAGAAAATAACGTTAGATAACAGGGTAACTTGAACGTTAACGTCAGGTATCTACATAGGCTAACCAGATAAGTTAGCGTCTACTTGCGGTAGGAAAGCAACTATAAAGAACCCCAATTAATTATCCAAAAACACAATGCCATACACAAGTCAATTATCGTTACCTAGTTAGTTAGCTACCCAGACAGACAGACAGACAGGGCAGGACAGCTGGACAGGCCCCTGTTCGTGGAAATCATTAGCTAGCTAGCTAGCCAACTAGCTAAACAGGCAAATTAGCTAGCTAAGAACATCGCAATCTAAACAAACCCACTTACAATATATATAACAATAGAAATCAACATGCAACAAAGTCAGGACGGACGTAGATGTTTTCAAAACGTTATGTCACTTTGTTTCTTACCACTTAACTCAAGACCGGGTGGCTTCGCTCTTGTTCTTCTGCCAAAAGTGATCCACGGATTCAGCGACAGGAAGCTAAAAAAAACCTGTACTTCATAATTTTATTTCCGTAGGGGAACATGGTTTTGGCCCGTTTGTGTGCCTACTGCAACTGCACACAATAATAATAATAATAGTAATAATAATAATAATAATAATAATAATAATAATAATAATAATAATAATAATAATAATAATTTGGCCCGTTTGTGTGCCTACTGCACAGTTGTGAAAACCCACAGTGTCAACTAATAATAATAATAATTTGGCCCGTTTGTGTGCCTACTGCACAGTTGTGAAAACCTACAGTTGCAAATAATAATAATAATAATAATAATAATAATAATAATAATAATAATAATAAGAAAATAAAAAACAGAGGTGTGCTACCATTTGAACGCAATGTGAATACAGTGAACTATATTTCAAACCAGTAACCTGCAGCTAGATAGCACATTCCACTTGTCATCCTGAATGACCTTATAAATCACAACTTGCCTTCGTAAATACACAGCTTGCAAGCTTTTTATATTTTCTAATGGATTTATCTCGATTTAGATGACGCTCTCTTCAGTCACCAGATGGCGTAAATTCAATACGGTTTTGTTTAATCAGCCTACCTCATAAAATCATGAAACCCCAGAACTTAAAAAAGGGAATTTGTGCCCGTCCATCGGACTCTACTGGCGTACCATTTTCACTTAACTTCCGGTGTATTTATTCAGAGTCCTCGAGGCGTTTAAAGGTTGTAGCTATCGAGCTATCGCGCTCATTTGCTGTCTACATATTAATGCGATATGTTTTGTTTATATCTAATCCGTGGCATACACTCGTCTTTAAAATGTCAGCCGATTCTCAGTCAGTACCGCCATATTGGTAACGTTATAGGGCCGGTGTCAAAAAATCATTGCATTAAAGCATCGCCTCTTAGTCGGACCAAGTCTCCTTACACATGCGCATCGTTGACGAACCAGGGAAATCTACTACAAGTCACAAGAAGGCCATTCTTCAGTAATGTTCCAATAAATAAGGTATTCTGGTTAGTTGTATCGTGTGCTTTTTCGCAGAGCTGTCATTGCTTTTTACGACATCTCTCATGCACGTGAAGTGTTGTGGAGCCTTAAAACGGATGTGTCGGTATCAGTGAGCTGTTCTTGTTCTCAGCAGGTCCAGTCATCTCCACTGCACAAGGCCTTGCGTTGCTTCTGTTCCTCTTCTACCAGCTACCCTGATGAAGGACACCTGATCTACACGGGCAGCCTGGGAAAAACTGTTCTTGGTATTTTCTACTTCCCAAGTTTTTGTTGCTTCCGTTTTTTATTTAAATTCATTAGAACGGGCAGTAGTAGTACTTTTAGGAGTTTTTTTTGTCTGTGGCTGAAGTACTTTTAGCGGATCTTGCTGCTATTGTTATAGTAATGGTGCTTAATAATAATGCATTCAGTTTATGCTTTTTCAAGTAAGAAAAGCTAAGTGGAAATATTAATGCTATTATTCTTGTAGCACTATTGTGTTGCGTTAATTTCACAGGTGTAATTGTCGAAAGTGAGCCGCTAAAGAAAATGCACACAGACAGGTTAATAAGAGTAACAGTACTACACTTAGTAGTAGTAGTACACTTAGTCAGCGTCAATGTGGCAAAGTAGGGTTACAATACGCACTATTCCTACTACCTGTACAGCTTGTAGCAGTACTAATAAAATGAAGTGCTACAATAATGCTAGAAAAGAGGGTTGGCGCTACTGTTTCCATCCCCTGTGTGTGTGGGGCCAATGGAGAGCTCTACATAAAGCAGTAAACACCCATGACCATAGATCCTGAAATGGGCTTTTGCACGGTTCTCTCTCCAGGTGTGAAGCTCTTCTCCTACTCCACAAGTATGTTCAGCATGTGCGTAATGCCTCAAGTCCTCCTCAAAACGGGTATCGGGGTCCAGAGCCTGGCCCTGCAGGTGGCCTTCTGCGGCATCATCGGCATGTTCACCTTCATCACCCCCGTCCTCCTCCACCTGGTCACCAAGGGCTACGTGGTGCGCCTGTACCACAACCGCCGAACGGACACCTACACGGCCGTCACCTACAGCGCCCTGCTTCTGGAGAAGAAGACCGCGTTCCGCCAGAGGGACGTCTCCGTGCCGGACGTGAGCAAGATGTTCACCAGCTTCTACGCCGACGGGAGGTCCATGCTGGTCAACCCGGAGCTCTTCAGCCTGCCCCAGGACTTCAACCACCTCATGGGCTACGACAAGCCGTTCTCCTTCGACATGGAGGCGCTCGACAAGCCGGACAGGAGCAAACGGGACTGACGATGCCGAGCCCCGTTTGCGGCGTGCGGCGGGAGCTGAGGGATAAACGAGGCGGCCTGAACGCCGCGGTGTGCTGCTACAGTGTGAACGTTTGAACAGCACTGCTGCCGATTGACGATCGGTCTAGCCGCCGCAACACTTTGTTCTTAACATAGAGTGACACATTTATCCCACCGTTACTTCTGAATGATTCTTATTGTCTGTGTTTTTATTTTGGCGTGTACGAGTTCAGGTGAGGGAAAATGCAATGCGGTTTAAAGGTTGTTGCACACTAGTGGCTGGATTGATCGGCATGCGATATCATTGGAGTAGACGAAGGCTACACCATCAGTCCTTCAGGACTATAATCAGCCATGTTTTAATCCTATTTCATCTTCTGTGTTTGAAAAGCAAGGGGAAGTAATTTTATCCAAGCAGGAAAGCATTTGCCTCCCACTCAGTCATCAAAACGTATTTAATCAATGACTCTTTCGGTTAAAGGGCATGACACTTCGGAGAAATATTTGTTAATATTACGGCCTTGATTCATCTTTTGAATCCATCCTGTTGGCCTGGTAGAACAGCATGTCAGAGTGCTATGGATAGGTTTTTTGACCCCTGTTTGGGAGGCCCTGTACACTGGGGTCCGGGTGGGCTGAGGAAATGGTGTCAGCCCTTGAAGGACCAGTTAAAGGCCAGTCAATCTGCTGCGTTGTCTCCGTGAGACACATGAAGCTTGGGCATTGTTTTTGGGTTACCAGGTTGGAATCAGACCGTGAGGCGGCGGAGTCAAAATTATGTCCCCTTTAGCAGATTGTAAAAATTAATTTGATTCAAAATACATAATTTGGTTGAGTCTTCACAAGTTCTCTTTCAATAAATATTGGCGAATTGGCATAAGGCAAGACTTGGGTGTGTTTTGTAAGGCAGCCATGATCCACAGTATTCAAAAAGAAATGTTGTTTCTGAGGCCCCAAAGACTTTTTTGTAATTCCCTGTATTGTCATTTTTCTAAGGTGGAGAAGTTCTTCGGAATAACGGTCCAAATTTGAAAAAAATAATCTCGCCTCACTCTGAATGATTCACTTCATGTCATAACTCTTTAGTTGCAGTGTTCAGGGTTACATCGGTGCTGGGAAATATGACATTTGAATGAGAGAGACCCCTAAGAAAACGTACTTATTGAGGAAGGCCAGTTTAATCAGAAGCTACCACTAGGTGGAGCTCTACGTTGAGACATTGCGTTGAAAAATTGAGCCCCCCCATTATCAGAAGTTGCCGTTGGCCCAAGACAGGTTCCTCCCCAGAATCTACATCTCAAGCCAGCAAAGCAGCTGGACAGCAGGGGTGAAGCCAGCAGAAACCAGCCAGTGTTACATATGGTACATAAGATCATAAGAACACGTAACGTCGAGAGCAGGCCAGTCAGTCCATCCATCTTGGCTCGTCATTTACCAGCACCTCTGTCTAAAAGGTGCGAGGTCCTGGATTCAGAGCTCCTGTAGGAACAATGCTTATTGCAAAATGCTCTTTCCCCTTTGTCTTTCGCCATTTTTTTTAAACTCCTGTGTCCAGCTGGAGGCTGCAACGGTCCCAGGAAGTAGGCTTCTGTAAGGAATGTGTGTGTCAGCCAAAAAGGAATGCCCCCCCCACCCCCCACACTCTTCCCATCGTACTCGATTCTTCCCTGACGATACTTTACCGTGACTCATGGGGGCAGTGCATTCTCAGCTGCTGAGTCACGTCAGTCCTCCTCAGACTGACCTCAGATCAGATTTCCACTATCAAACAGCTGACCTGTACCAAACTGAAAATGGAATGGGTCACCCCCAAAAGTCAATGGCCAGTCCCACAAATCTTTCATCACGTCCGGGGGAAACAAACCGTTTTTTTTGTTTTTGTTTTTTTTGGAACAGTTATTAGACAGATTTATTTAAAGACACATTTACCAGAGTGCCCCCCCCCCCCACACACGTGCAGAGAGATCGAGAGAGAGGTACTTGACACGGGCGTGTCTTTAGGAGAGAACGGGGAAGTAGAACCCCCACCCATCATGTCTACCAGGGATAAACTAATGAGCAGAAAAAAAGATAAAAAGGAATTTGTAAGTAGTGAACAATCTGTCTCTCTATGTGTGTGGCTGCTTGTGTGTTTATATGCGATTCTGTGTATTTATGAGTATGTGCCTTTGTATCTGTGCGTTTGTGTATCTGTGTGCGTGTCGTGTGTATATATGCGTGTGTGTGTGTGTGTGCGCGCGCACACGTGTGTGTATCTGTTAATCTGTGTGCCTCAGAAGGCAGAGAGTGTATAAAATGGCCGCCGGGCAGAGGCCAGTCTGCGCTCTCCATGGTGACGGGGAGGAGCAGGTGGTAGTGGACAAGCTGACCTCATAGTGCTGACCCCCACAGGCCAATCAATCTAGCTCTGAGGGTGGGGGGTGGGGGGAGTGGGGCAGAGGGGTAGGGTTAATTAAGGAGCCTGCCCTGGACCCTACTGGAGAGCTGAGAAACAGAATTTGCTGAGCTGGGATGGGGGAGGTGGGTAACCACCCCTTTGGATTTCAGGCGGGATGGTGGAAACATCAGCATTAGGAGACATGAAAGATGTGCACCTGTCTATTTAATCGGTATCAAAATGACGGTGTTGCAGTATTTTCCATTTTAGGTGTTTAGCAGATGGTCTAATCCAGAGAGACGTACACAGCTCACGTTATTTTTATGTTCAATGAATCCGTGGGTGTTTACTGAAGCAATTCAGCTGCCTTGATCAAAAGCTATCACAGTAGTTCCCCACCTGGGGTGTTGAACCTGCAACTCTGGTGTTGCACGCACCAGTTCCTTGACCATTATGCCACACTGCTGCCCGACAGGTAGGCGTGGCAACAGTATCATTGCCTTGGATCCAGTGGTTTGGCTCTTTTCCTGGAAAAATGCACCAGCAAACTGTATCAAATGTAATATTCAACATGGTTTCAGAGTTGCAGACAGACTATATTCAGTTTATCTACTGAAATGTAGAGGCAAACCTGGCTTCCTGGTTTGATATACAAAGGCATTAGTCATTTGTTTAAGAAGAGTGCAAAAAAAAAGATCATGTGACGTTTTACAGGACAGGTGTGCTGTGTGGCTTTGAGGGGAAGTAGTTAAGCCAAAGATAACCCGACTGTTTGTGGGATGTATTCTAAAGTGAGATACTGCTATTGTACCCAATGAGCTTTTCACTTCAACTGAATCACCTTAGTAAATACCCAGTGGAATAAATGAATGATATCTAAAATGTAAGCTGTGTAAATTACTCTGGGCAACGGCCTCAGCTAAGCAAATTCATGAAGCTGTGCCCCACAAGCAGCCGGTCTCTGTTGCAGCACCTCAGACGGCCATTTTATATGGACGGAATGACCTGTGAAATATGATACTGTATACTGTATGTCGTCTGAGATGTTTGAGGTTTGACGCACTCCGCCCTGCCGTTTGGCATGAATTTCCGGTAACTAATGCCCGTTTGACCTTGACCACTCCCATGAAAATATCTGTGGAATTTCTACTTGGAACATTGTTTGAAATATTTTTAAAACATTTATTTATATTTTGGAGCTGCACTATTTAAATAATTTTTCTGGAGCTGTAATAGGTAACTTGGTCTATTATGTGACTGTATAGCCCATGAATTCAAATTCAAAAATACTGAGTTGAGATTTGTTGGGAGTTTTACCTATTTCAACCAATGTCGACTTGGGTGTTATGCGTGACATCACAGTTATGTCACCAGGGACTTGAATGGTGATATCATCATCAAAATCCTTTATTATTATTATTATTATTAGTAGTAGTAGTAGTATTAGTGTTATTACAGCATGTATATATATATATATATATATATATATCTATATCTATATATATATATACAGTATATATGTGTTTGTGTGTGTAATACAAGCTCATGAGCCCAAAAGTATTAAGTATTATAAATGTGAAATGATGCAGTGGCCTTATATGCCTCCTGCCTGTTGTTTTCTCTGAGATGGGCCTAGACTGAGCTACACGTCTGGAGACATCCAACTGATATGTGCAATGAGGGCGAGACGAGGAAAAATAAGCAAAAACAATCTGTGACCTTTCAGTTACTCCACCCACATTTATTCAAATGAGGCAGTAACCGCCAGCTCCTCCCCCTCTCTGTCCTCCCTTAGATATGTCACGCCCACAGCAGCTGTTGGCCACTATTTTGGTCTGTGAATAACCACAGCCAGGTTTCTTTTTCACATACGAAGGGTTTGACCATTATTAAATAAACATCATTCCTTGCTGTTGTGGAAAACTGAAGCCCCTTGCTGGCCCGGGAAGTTATTATGTGAAAAACTTCCAAGTGTTTTTGTTGCCAATTTGGGTAGGAAGAAAGAAACACTGATTAGCAATGTATATTTGTGATCCAATAGTGCTTTATAATGCTGTCCAAGAGAAATCCTGAATGTAGTTATTTACACAGTATTGCATGCAGTTCTGCAACTCAAAGTGAATATAGTGAAAAATCTTAATAAAACAATAATACATCACAATAATGTGTGAACAAGATACTTTTCAACCTGTGTGATCATTGCTTCTTAGAGTGTGATTGGTGCATGTGCTGATTTAAATAAAATGCACACAATAACTGCAGTCCAGACTTGATGGTGCATTGCATTTAGATATGACCGCTTCTCAAACTTCCTGTTTCATGAGTGGAAATAATGTTAATTGTTCCGTCAACAAGCCATTTTTCCATCAAAAGTTTATAACTGCACAAAAAAAGATTTAGAAGGCATTTGTATATTTTGCTAGCTGCAATGGCTGCAGTACTTCTTGAACAGTTCAACCACAACAGAAGAACATACCAATGTTCCTGACAGAGGGACAATTCTCTCACAGTGTGTGTGTTAGAGTCCATTTTAAGCTTGCTGAGGTATATGGTTACTTCAGAGACATTAAGCCATTCCTTATCTTTCTCTGGAGAGAGAAACCAACCCCCCTAGAAACGTTCTCATGACAAATTCCATAATATCACTTTCAGGTAGGCGAAGGGTCGATTTCAAATGGATCACTGCTAAATTTAGGAAAGCAATATAAAGAACCAACTACAAGCTGCTGTGCTTGACAAGAACTCGGTGTCTCGAGCTTAAACCTGCAATGTCTAGCGCAAAGCAGTGTGAAGGATGGATATGAACTTAACCAACCAACTCTACGGTAACAACAGAAAAACACCGGTGTCATCCTCTCATATTCCGCTTGGAGTTCCCCAGAATGGCAACGTCTTTGCTGGTATTTCTCTGTCAACTACACTGGTTATGTTTACATTTATTCCTCAAAAAAAAAAACAATGATAAAACGTATCAATCTTTAGAGGGCTAGATACACCGTCCGTAACTGCAATACACTTGCTCCTTATCTTCAAATAATGAATGTGATTGCTACATTATTAATATACGTTTGTAGTATGCTGTTGTTGCTGATCCCCTAATGTTGTGTGATACTTAAAGACCCTGTAGATTGCAAGCATATTTAATGTAGGCCTGAATAAATGTGGATCCCTGGAGACAGACAAGCAGCATTGAAAGACTGCTGCTCCTACTAGTGGCAGCGATCTTCAGCTTGGTGCTCTAAACGTAGGCTACCTTTTGGCTCTCGTCGTGTGCCGAGAGTGTTACGGTAAAAAATCTGCACACCTACGAACTGCCCCCCCTCTCACAGTCGTCACATATGAGGGCTACAGGGCTACGCTCGGGGCTGGCTGAGGTTAATTAGCACCCGGTGGGTGGCCACGGTAACATGTTTCGAGATTCCATGGAAGATGTGAAATAAATAAATAACGATAAAAATATAATGCATTAACCAATGCGAATGATGCGCAGAACACACCAAAGCACCATTATGTTAAAAACAGACGCATATTTTAATGGCGCAAGATAAGGTTACTGTAAATATTGTCTTGGCAATGAAAGTATGCCCAGCATGGAAAACCAAGCCTCTCCGTGCCGGCGTCTTAGCAACAGTTTTTTTTTAAAAACACGTTGCTTAAAATACCCGCTCCCTTCTCAAGGTTTTCTCTAAATTTAGAAATGTGCAGTACTGCAGATTTTCCCAGCATGGTGTCGGTCTGTGTAACTGAAAGGCAAGGGTGAAACCAAGGCCTTTCCCGTGCCATCCAATGTGGGTTAAGCACTGAATTGTTTTTTTTAGAGATTAATGAAGTATGAGCGTCTCCAAAGTAGCTACATGCTGACGATGCCCTGCCTCTGAAATGTCTAATTCCCCGGACACATCTGTGATTACACTTGCAGAAAACAGTGCTAACTGACATCTTCCTTTCAGGTAACCACCAGACTGCTGTCCCGGATTATAATTTAATAATGACAGATATAAACTACAACGATAAAAAGAACATATGAATGTTTGATAAAATGGACAGTCCATTCAGGCATTTAAGGCTCACCCTAGACAATTTCCATTTCCATTTCTTAACACTCCTTAAACACCCTTCTTTCCTTTCAAGTATCCTATCTGCCTCATCTGTGACTTGTACCATTACTTTATTTTTTATTTTTTGACTCACCCAACAACCAGCCATTCTCTTTTAATGCAAGACATTTTACTCTTCTCGTTGTGGAAAGACCAGCTCCATTAATTTGAAGGTGAGAAAATCTTCATACTTTTATCATTACATATATTAGGCTACTCATTAACTGCATGTTGCACCTGTAACTGGAACTTTTCCCTCTGCAACACAAGCAGCTCAACCGTTAAAGTGTTTCCAAGGGGATTCAGTGGAGGAAGTGGAGAAGGTCTTTTCATGGCAGAGCCCTCCACTTCTTTAAAAAAAACAAAAAACAACAAAAACCCCAGCTGTTCGCCTTTTACTGGCTCAAATTCTCCCTTCCATCCTCAAAATAATGTAAAGCCGGCATCTTGTGTTACCCACGGTACGGGGATTCTGGTTGCCATAGTAACAGGTGCACATTCCCACTGTCTCAATGGCACGCGCTTGTAGCGTAGCACGTAAGCGGTGTTGCCTACGGCCCAGTGGCGAGGCAGGCCTGGAATCAGCTCTAACGCTCACCGGGATGGGAATGGGCACCCCAAGTGGGGCAGGTTGTGTGCTTTGTTATTTTACGCCTACATGGCATTATTCTATTGACACGCAGGTTCTGTGTGAATGTATTGTTGGAATCCCTTATGTCCTTAGAAGGAACAGAAACAAGAAATCCATACAAAAAAATAGCAACAAGTTAGCAAATCACAGTAATGTAAGGAATTTATGATCAGTCATTTGCATACCCGCACACACACGTGCGCGTGCGCTCACACGCGCGCATACGCACACACGCCAATTGTGACTGTGTAAAGGCTGCATACATTTCTCTCAGCTTTAGATGCCTTTCAAAATCAAAATCTCAGGAAGTGGGTCACTCGAATGGGGAACGATCGTCACGCTTTTGATGCTGTGCAGCTGCAGAACAGAATCATGGATTTCAGAAGCAGGACTCCAAAGATTCAGAGCTTAAAGAGGGATATTTCACAAGCATCTCAACCACTACATGTAGAATCCTTTGAATTGTCCTAGCTTTTATTATTTTTTTCTCATTGTCATTTACTTTGACCACACGGTACAGATTATGAAATATTTGCATTTATACAAGGCTAGCCAAAGAGTATGATAGCAATGGTTTTGACAATTCATAATTGCCAAGCACCATGTACTTCTCTATTAAATAAAATAATACTCGTAGCTTTGAATGGTGTTAATGTAGTATAAGGTTAGAGAATTGAGCTGAAAAATTGGGGCTTGATTCCCCGATGGGGTGCTGCTGTTATACCTTTGAGCAAGGTACTTCACCTGAATTGCTTCGGTAAAATTTCAGCTATATAACTACATTCTATGTGGGTAAGAATGTCTGCTGCTGTAATATACTTCATAACTGTCATTTAAAATTCACATGCGTGTCGTCAGTAACTACAGTATATCTAAACTGGCAAAACAGTGGTGAGGAACCTAGTCTTACAGACGTGGCTAAATTTCTGCAGGGTGCATACGTTTCAGCAACGTACAGATTCGTGGAAAATATTAAATAAATTTGTTAATTTAGGTCAACACAAAAATACCCCAAATACACCAATTCATGCCATTATTTGACACTGATCTGCAGAAGATGCACTTATTGCTCAAGTAAAATAAGCTATTTATATTTCTCGTGGACTAAAACATGTAATTTATGTCATATGAGTATGGTCTGTTTCTTTGCTTATTGGTGAGGAAATAATGGTGACCTTGAGGCACAGTAGGTAGTACCTCATGAGTGCCTGATTTTCACTTTCTGCCATAACTGATCAGGTTTGTTCCAGATGGCCTTATATTTGAAGAAAGGTTACTTCAAATTCTTTCCTGAAATGAATGGGTCCATAAAATCCATATTTAAAACCAACAGTTTCATACTGAAATTGGCATCATGAATGTACCTAAACATAAAACACTATGTGACCGTCAAAGTGAGGTGATAATTACATCCGAGACCGAGAAAGATTCCTTGTTTAGATTTCTACATGACACAATGTTCTCAAGCAACTGGAATAACTGCTGTTCTGGTCCGGTGACCCAGCATGGCCTGAGGAAGACGGACAGACAGACACATCAGTAATCCCAGAACAGCAGAGTGAGAGAGAGCAGGTTAGCATAGTCATCTGTTGGTGGCCTCTACTGTTTATGGCGTCTTGTAAGACCTGAAATGGCTCAAACTGCTACGTACTAGGAATGCTATTTCAATCCCCACATTACTTACTTGGACTTCGAATTGAAAGACACAATTTTTACAACATCAAGGCCAGGCTTCCTGCTTGCAACAATCACACAGACACAAGGAAAGGAGCGATAATTTCATGTGCTGCAATTTATTATTACAATTTGTTTTAACTATAACTAAATATTCATGGAACCAGTTTGCAAAGTTTTACAGATAAATCTGAGGGGGCGGAGGGAGGGGAGAAGGCTTTATAAATCAAAAATCATACAGCTCATTGACAGGTGCCGTGCTGTTCACATTTTATTCAAATACAGCAATACAAATTTTAAAACTTTGGTGGAAGTCCACAATATATTGTATTTTACACAGACCAATTACAAACAAATGTCATTTTTTCTTTTTTAAATATTCAAATGTAGTAAATTTGTCATCAAATTACAAATTAATTTTTATTGTCAAGTGCAGTATATGTTATATTATCCCATTCAAACAAGTTCCTTTTTTTATTGTCAAATGCAGTGCGTTACATAGTGTTACATTATACCATTACAAACAAGTTACTTTCATTGTAAAATAACATCCAATAACAAAGATTTTTTTTCATTGTTAAAATACAGCTGTTCACACTTTAGAAAAATACCAACTGATTTTGGATCTGTAAAAATGTTTACAAATAGTATATAGTCTATGTATAAATGATACCAACATGCCTTAAAAAACATCCCAAATACTGTCTTTTTAATACTTATTACAGCTCTGAACCTTTTTTGACCGTGAAAATAAGAGGAAATAAATCAAACAAAAAAAAAGCCATGTACATAGCCGTGAAAAGAAAAATAAGTTATGTGACAAAAAAAGAAAAAAGTTCACAAATGCTATTACAATTGATGTTCCGACAGTTTGAGAAAAAATTTGGCAGTTTTTTTATTTTTTTACATCTTTACAATAGATTTTTGTTTAAAAAAAAAAAAAAAGCTAATAAATAAAAACGCTAAACACCACTTTTTCGCCGCGTTCGTTTTTTTCTCTTCTCTCCTCAAAGGACTCACATACCGACGCAGTCTGTAAAAAACACCACTCCGTTAGCTACCGCTCGCTCTCTGTCCTCTCCTCCTCTAGTCCGCACTCCTCTCCTGCAGCGCTCAAGCTGTGCGCTTAAAAGGCAACCATGCACCAACCTCACCTCAAACCGAAATCTCGATAAAGACACCTCGTCTTTTCTTCAAAACCCTTTCTTGTCTCTCCAAAATGTAAAAAAAAACATTTATACATACTTCAACTGTATATATAATATGTCCCGCCAACCTGTAACTTGGTGGATGGCATAAGCACCGCTACAATGCATAAATAAATAATTTCCTTGATGTGATAACAGCATAAAACACACACATATTTTAAAAAAATACAAGAAAGCAAAATCACCATGCTGTACCCGCAGTGTAGGATGCAACAGTTATGACATGGCACGCTTAAATAAATATCTCTCTAGCTATTACAGCCATCAGACTTGCTATGCTACAGAATTAAGACAGAAACACTGCATCTTTAGGTTTTCTTTCTTTTTTCTTTCTCTGAGGTAAACTTCCATTATAGACTCGAAATGCATCTTTCTCTACACTGATGGCCGCAAACCTGGCGGCTCTACCTGAATGCATTCAACACAAGGTTCCTGGGGACGTTAATTCTGTACGGGAAGTTGAATTGCCACTCACACAAAAACATGCAAGCGAGCATGGGTCCTGAGCTGGAGATTTTTTTTAATGTTTTTATTTTGCTAATCCGGCTAACCGTTTACCAGCCTTTCACAGATTAAAATTCCCCACACTGGATGCAAAAAGTCATTCCTCAACAAAAATCCCATGCACAATTATTTATGTTTACGTTACAACATCATGACAATATGCATTAGATTTATACTTTTAAATGAATATATAACTCAATTTTATAAGACTTTTTTTTCAAACTCAATCACTTTGTGTTCCTAGCTACTTCAAATGTATGTAGTCACGCAAGCAAATCAAACATTTTTTGTGTGCTGTCTGACATATGATTTTAAAATGATCCTTTTTCACTCGGAAGGTTCTAATGTGATAAATGAACTTGACAGGAAATTAATTTCTACAATAGCTGAACTGAAATACAGTGCCCTCCATAATTATTGGCACCCTTGGTAAAGATGAGTAAAAAGGGCTATAAAAAATTCACCTTTTGGTGAATTAGCTTAATCTCACACAGAATAAATGAGAAAAATCCAACCTTTAATTGAAGTAAATTTATTCTGAGAAAAAAAATCCCTCATCAAGAAATAATTATTTTTAACAAAACCACGTGTGCCACAATGATTGGCACCCCTAGAAATTCTTATGAACAAAATTTAACTGAAGCATTTTATCCATTTATATTTTACTTTTTAAAGTTGAGCAGAGTGTTTAGGAACTTTCAAGCAGTAATCCATGACTTCCTGTTTCACTGGGGTATAAATATGAGGTGACACAGAGGCCATATTCCCTTATTCATACATCAACATGGGAACGATAAGAGAACACACAAATCAAATGAGGGAAAAGTGTGTTGAGCTTCATAAGTCAGGGAGTGGCTATTAAAAATAGCTACTCACCTGAAAATGCCCATATCTACCATTAGGGCAATACTAAAAAGTTCAAAGCAACTGGAACTATTACAAACTTGCCTGGAAGAGGACCCAAGTTTATTTTGCCCCCACGCACAGTGAGGAGGATGGTAAGAGAGGCAAAAAAAATCCCCATGCATCACTGTTGGAGAATTAAAGAGGAAAGTGGGGTCATCTAGTCTCCAAAACTACCATTAGATGTCACCTCCATGCCAACAAATTATTTGGAAGGCATGCCAGAAAAAAGCCTTTCCTGTCATTCAATGTAAGCACCTGGAGTTTGCTAAATGCTACTGGAACTTTGACTGGAATCTTGTTCTATGATGAAATGAAAATTGAGCTTTTCGGCAACCAACACTCAAGGTGGGTTTGGCGTAAAAAGAAGGATGGCTATACCGAAAATAACCTGATCCCCACTGTTAAGTATGGTGGAGGTTCCGTGATGTTGTGGGATTGTTTTTCCTCCAAAAGCCCTGGGAACCTTGTTAGGGTACATGGCATCATGAACTCCATGAAATACCAGGACATTTAAAATCTGAATCTGGCTGCCTCTGCCAGGAAACTAAAACTGGGTCGTTGTTGGATCTTCCAGCAGGACAATGATCCAAAACATACGTCCAACTCAACACAAAAATTGTTAACTGAACACAAAATCAAGCTTCTGCCATGGCCATCTCAGTCTCCTGACCTAAAACCTATTAAAAACCTGTGGGCTGAGCTGAAGAGGAGAGTGCACAAGAGAGGACCTAGGACTCTGGATGATCTGGAGAGATTCTGTAAAGAGGAATGGTCTCAGATTCCTTGCTCTGTATTCTCCAACCTTATTAGATGTTACTGGAGAAGACTCAGTGCTGTTGTTGTACAAAGTATTAAATGCAGGGGTGCCAATAATTGTGGCACACGTGGTTTGGTTAA